>CAUYQU010060169.1:0-46646 GCA_963574635.1 Cheracebus regulus
CCCTGGCCTTGCCTCATCTCACCTGGTCACAGTGACTGATGTCAGGAATAGGCACATGACCCAAGCCAGACCAAGGAAGGCCAGGCCTGGGACTTTTGTTGGAACTATTGGGAAAGTGGCAAGGGCTGGGGATGTGCCCCCGTGGGGAGCCACTAAGCTGTTGTTGGTGGCCGTCCTGCTCCCATGAGCCAGCTCTGCCTGAGAATGTAGCCAGCCCGGAGGACAGCAGATAGGGTGAAAGTCTGACTCCTGATGACATTGTTTGGGCACCATGTCTGACACTGGTGCACTCTAGACTTGGTAGCGATTTAACTTAGATCATCTAATAAGGGAAAGAGACTCCTCTGACACAGATAACTGCTACCTCCTCGTGAAGGTGTCATGAGCAGCTGCATGGAAAATACTTCACTTGCTGCAACACTGCAGAAAAATAAGGCAAGTCCACAGCAACAAATGAGTGAAGAGTTAAACAGAGAAAACACAGAATCCAGAGAATGCAATTTCCCGTATCTTATTAAGACTCCTTTATAAGCATAAGAAATTTGGAGCAATTTACACCAGATATAAGTGCTGCTTCTCACACATGAACACAATCATAACTTGCCCCCTTTTTTTTTCTTTTGAGACAGTCTCATTCTGTCTCATACAGGCTGGAGTGCAATGGCGCAATCTCGGCTCACTGCAACCTCTGCTGCCACCCACCATCCCCGGGTTCAAGTGATTCTTGTGCCTCAGCCTCCCAAGTAGCTGGGACTACAGGTGCACATACCACAACTGGCCAATTTTTTTTTTTTTTTTTTTTTTTTGAGACAGAGTCTTACTCTGTTGCTAGGCTGAAGTGCAATGGCACAATCTCAACTCACTGAAACCTCTGCCTCCTGAGTTCAAGCGATTCTCCTGCCTCAGCCTCCCAAGTAGCTGGGATTACAGCTGGGCTAATTTTTGTATTTTTAGTAGAGACTGGGTTTCATCATGTTGAACAGGCTGGTCTCGAACTCCTGACCTCATGATCTGTCTGCCTCAACCTCCCAAAGTGCTGAGATTACAGGCGTGAGACACCATTCAGCCCTTATTTTCGTATTTTTAGTAGAGATGGGGTTTCACCATGTTGGCCAGAATGGTCTCGATCCCTTGACCTCATGATCCCAAAGTGCTGGGATCAGAGGCGTGAGCCATCCTGCCTGGCCCAATTTTTTATATTTTTAGTAGAGATGAGGTTTTGCCATGTTGGCCCGGCTGGTCTTAAACTCTTGGCCTTGAGTGATCCACCCAACTGAGCTTCCCAAAGTGCTGGGATTACAGGCATGAGCCACCATGCCTGGCCTCATCATTATTTAAGAAAAAAATTTAAAAATAGCTGGGCATGGTGGCATGTGCCTGTGGTCCCAGCTACTTGGGAGGCTGAGGTGGGAGGATCACATGAGCTTGGGATCGGGAGGCTGCAGTGAGCTGTGATCATGCTACTGCACTTCAGCCTGGATGACAGAACAAGACCCTGTCTCAAAAAAAAAAAAAAAGAATTATATAGAGTTTGGTTATTTTTCCTATTGCTATAAAGGTAATATGTGAAATACCATGAAATTTACATTTTAAAATTAAAACTATAATGCCAAATTTTCAGGCTCAGCACAATGGGTCACAACTGTAATCCCAGCACTTTGGGAGGTCGAGGTGGGAGGATCGCTTGAGGCCCAGAGTGCAAGACCAGTCTGGGCAACATGGCAAAACCCAGTCTCTACAAAAAATAAAAATTAACTGCATGTGGTGGCACATACCTTTAGTCCCAGCTACTCGGGAGGCTGAGGTGGGAGGATCACCTGAGCCCAGGGA
Source organism: Cheracebus regulus (assembly GCA_963574635.1). Taxonomy (NCBI): domain Eukaryota; kingdom Metazoa; phylum Chordata; class Mammalia; order Primates; family Pitheciidae; genus Cheracebus; species Cheracebus regulus. Next base: position 1,831 of record CAUYQU010060169.1, read on the forward strand.
GATCAAGGCTGCCATGAGCTGTGACTGTATCAGTCACTGCACTTCATCCTGGGTGACAGAGTGAGACCCCATCTCAATAATAATAATAATAATGCCAAATTTTCCTTTCCAGACGTTGGGTAAACATGCCTTGTTAAAAGGCTCTAGATCTCTATCCTCAAGTTACAAGCTACTTACTCAGCCCTAAGAAGTTTTCCCTTCAAAAGCGGGTTTCACAGATGTCACGATTTGGGTATTTTAATTTCATGATTCTTTCTTGTGAAAAAAAAAAAACATACATATATATTCATATTCACGGTTATATATAACTACAAATCTATATGTCTTCTTTCCTAGTTTTCTTCCAAAGGTATTTCCCAAAGATTTTATTTAAGAGCTCTCTTCTGTTCCTCTGCTTGAAAGTGGAAAAAAAAAGAAAAGAAAAAAAGCCTGGTGTTGTGGCTCACGCCTCTAATCCCAGCACTTTGGGAACCCGAGGTGGCTGGGTCACTTGAGGTCAGGAGTTCAAGACCAGCCTGACCAACACAGTGTAACCCTGTCTCTACTAAAAATACAAAATTACCCACGTGTGGTGGTGCACACCTGTAATCCCAGCTACTTGGGAGGCTGAGACAGGAGAATCACTTGAACCTGGGAGGCTGAGGTTGCAGTGAGTTGAGATGGTGCCATTGCACTCCAGCCTGGGCAACAAGAGCAGAAACTTTGTCTCAAAAACAAGGGAAAAAAAAGAGCTCTCTTCTCATTTCCATGAGGCAAATGAAAACATAACTTGTAATGAGTCCCGTTACTTGTCTTTAAACGCCTCTCCACCCAATTTCTAGCTACAGTCAGTTCATCAAAAGTTAAACACAGGCCAAGTGGGGTGGCTCACGCCTATAATCCCAGCACTTTGGAAAGCTGAGGTGAGAGGATCACCTAAGTACAAGAGTTTGAGACCAGCCTGGGCAACATGGCGAGACATTCGTCTCTACACAAAAATAGCCGGGCTTGATGGCATGCCCCTGTAGTCCAGCTACTCAGGAGACTGAAGTGGGAGGACTGCTTGAGGCTGCAGTGAGCCATGATTGTGCCACTGCACTCCAACCTGGGTGACAGAGTGAGACCCTGTCTGCAAAAAATTTTTTTTAAGTTAAACATAGTTACTTTCTGAACTCCCCGTTTTTCACAGAGCTTGGATTTTCTTTCTTTTTTCTTTTAATTGCTATTCACTAAAATTCTACTATGTGGCCCCTAGGGAGTTATGACCTCATGGACAGGCATGACTTTCAGCTAGACATTTGAACAAGTTCTTTCAGTGCTAGTGGTAGGATATAAAACTATCCAGCCGGGCGTGGTGGCTCATGCCTGTAATCCCAGCACTTTGGGAGGCCAAGGCAGGTGGATCACCTAAGGTCAAGAGTTCGAGCCCAGCCTGACCAACATGGATAAACCCCATCTCTACTAGAAATACAAAATTAGCTGGGTGTGGTGACACATGCTTGTAATCCCAGCTACTCAGGAGACTGAGGCAGGAGAATGGCTTGAACCTGGGAGGCAGAGGTTGCGGTGAGCCGAGATCGTGCCATTGCACTACAGCCTGGGCAATAAAAGTGAAACTCTGCCTCGGAAAAAAAAAAAAAAAAAAAAAATCCAAGACTGGGTGCATGGGTGCAGTAGCTCATGCCTATAATCCCAGCACTTTGGGAGGCCGAGGAAGGTGGATCTCTTGAAGTCAGGAGTTTGAGACTAGCCTGGCCAACATGGTGAAACCCTGCCTTTACTAAAAATACAAAAACTAGCCAGGATGGTGGATCATGTCTGTAGTCCCAGCTACTCAGGGAGCTGAGGCAGGAGAATCGCTTGAACCTGGGAGGCGGAGGTTGCGGTGAGCTGAGATTGTGCTACTGCACTCTAGCCTGGGCGACAGAGCCAGACTCTGTCTTAAAAATAAAGAAATCTAGAAACGCCCAAGGTAATAATTTTATGTTCCTCCAAACTTACTGCCCAGTTAATGGCTGCATTACAGTGATTTTCAAACTTTTGTGACTGTGACTCACAGTGAGAAGCACACATATCTGTATAAATATCTGAAACAAATATTTTACCAAACACTACTTACCTTTACTACATGGGTAAAGTCAGTAATGTTTTCTGTTCTGCTCATGCTATTTCATTTTTGTTAATGCTACTAGGTTGAACCATATGAAACACGTCTGTGTAGTCAAAACTGTCAAATATGGGCAATTTCATATGGTTCAACCTATTTGTGACACTAATTTTACAATCCACTTCCTTAATGGAACGCATCCCATAGACTGAAAAATGATGCTAAGTGGGCGTGTTTCCAGTTAACGTTTTTTTGTTTGTTTGTTTTTGCTTTTTTTTTTTTTTGAGATGGAGTCTTGCTCTGTAGCCCAGGCTGGAGTGCAATGGCACAATCTTGATTCACTGCAACCTCTGTCTCCCAGGTTCAAATGATTCTCCTGACTCAGCCTCCCGAGCACCTAGGATTACAGGCCCCTGCCACCATGCCCAGCTAATTTTTGTATTGTTAGTAGAAACGGGGTTTCACCATGTTGGCCAGGCTGGTCTCAATTTCTTGACCTCATGATCCACACGCCTTGGCCTCCCAAAGTGCTAGGATTACAGTGATGAGCCACCACGCCTGGCCCACTGTTTTCTGTTTCTTTGAGACAGGATCTAACTGTCGTGAAAGCTGGAGTGCAGTGGCATGATCACAGCTCACAGAAGCCTCATCCTCCTGGGGTCCCACCTCACCCTCCCGGGTAGCTGGGACTACAGATGTGCACCACCACACCTGGCTAATTTTTTTTTTTTTTTTGAGACAGACTCTGTCACCCAGGCTGGAGTGCAGTGGCGCAATCTCACGGTAACCTTCACCTCCTGGGTTCAAGTGAGCACATCTGGCTAATTTTTGTATTTTTTGTAGAGTCTCCGTATGTTGGCCAGGCTGGTCTTGAACTCCTGGGCTCAAGCAATCCACCCACCTTGGCCTCCCAAAGTGCTGGGATTACAGGCATGAGCCACTGTGCCTGGCCCACTTCCCTGTTTTAAGGGCTTCATGGAATCCACATGCACTTAACCCGATTTAGATAACCTGTCTCACTGGAGGCACTTACGTTTTTTCCAATTTCTTGCTGTTCCAAACCATGCCACAGTGAACTTCCTTGTCATAAACGTTCTTGGTGCAAGGCCAGAGTTTCTATGGTGCAGGTTCCTCGAAGCAGGATGGCAGACTCCTACCATCTAGGCACTTACTGTTGATCTTAATTGCGTTTAAAAGCCTCTGGGTAAGGGCTATGCTCAGTTTCTTCCTTTGTGTGTGTCTGATGGAGGGTAAATGGTGCTGACTGAAGGGTCCCACTCAGGCACCCTAACTGTCCAGCCGTCCTCTGACCACAAGCCCCTTTCTGCAAGATGGGAAGCTCTAGTTCCTTCCAGACCTCTCTCTCTCTCTTTTTTTTTTTTTAAGACAGAGTTTCACTCTTGTTGCCCAGACTGCAGTGCAATGGCACTATCTCAGCTCACCACCACCTCCACCTTCCAGGTTCAATCGATTCTCCTGCCTCAGCCTCCCGAGTAGCTGGGATTACAGGCATGTGCCACCACATTCGACTAATTTTGTATTTTAGTAGAGGTGGGGTTTCTTCATGTTGATCAGGCTGGTCTGAACTCCCGACCTCGGGTGATTAGCCGGCCTCAGCTTCCCAAAGTGCTGGGATTACAGGCAAGTGAGCCACCGTGCCCGGCCCCTTCCAGGCCTCTCTCTAGGCAAACTTCATGGAGGCGTGAAGACAGTATGCCTTACCATTGACCAGACCTGAGTTTGAATGTCACCCATGCTCCTTACACTCTCTGGATTCTATTATCATAGATACAAAAAGAATACAGAGGTCTCAGGGTTGCAGGAAGGATGAAGCTGAACACGTGGAGTGCGTTGCAAACAGTTACACAGGAGTTAGCCATTGTCTTCAGCTGCTGCTGACAGCTCTTTCCCAAGCATGAGAGAGGCCCCTCCGTGCTGCCTATTCACATTCACCCTGCTGGGGCCCGAGTTAAGACAATAAGGTTCTCCTGAGTTTACAATCGGCTTGGTCCCAGGCCTCAGTTTTCTCAAGTTGGACTTTTTTTTTTTTCTTTTTTATTTATTCTTCTTCACCAAGTAAACGTTGGACTTCCTGAGTGCCAAGGTAAAGAACGAACCTCTTGGACAAAGCCATTCACTCAACAACAAATATTTATTGGGCACCTACTTCATGCCAGCACTGTGCTAAGCATCATCTGGGCCTCAGTTCTCCCATCTGCAAAAGTAGCAATTGTACTTTTCAAACCGGCAACCGCTGGGCCTCTGGGGACCGGCAGCCTTTGGGGCGGACGACAATTCCTTCATTGGAACCCAGAGGCGCTCCGCACGTTTCCGAACGGCCTCCAGGGGGCACTGCCGCCCTGAATTGAGAGCCATCAGAGCGGGGTATGGGGAGGCCCAACTTTCTGCTCTGTCATTGGCCAACTGAGGATGATGCCGATGGCCCAGATGAGCAGGATGTGGACGCGTTTCTGGGATCTGGGGCCTACATTGTCCCCAGGATGAGTCCGTCCATCTGGGGCCGTGCGTTCTGACTCTCGGGTCAGACGCAGCCAAGATACAACTCAAGAACTTCAAGGTTTCCGCTCCGGCCGAGCGCTCGGGTCCGGCGGGGGAAAGGGTGGGCGTGTCACCCTCGCTACCCCAGCCTCAGCCCTCGACAGGCGCAGCGTCAGAGCGGGCGGCCGCGCTGACGTCCCTGCGCCGCTAGAGGGACTCTCGCCGCAGCGGCGCTGGCGGGCCTTGCGGTCACGTGCGGCGAGGGCGGGACCAAACCAGCGGCCGGCCAATCGGCTGTGCCGTCTCCGGGCGTAATAACCAATAGGAGCCGGGAGCGGGGTCCCGGGACTGGGAAGAAACGGTGGCCGGGAGGGGGCTCCGGGGACCATGGGGCTCCTGACCATTCTGAAGAAGATGAAGCAGAAAGAGCGGGAAGTGCGACTGCTCATGCTGTATCCTCCCCACCGCCGGAGCCGCTGGGGTAGCGGGGCCCCGCCGGGCGTACGGTGCCGGGCGCCCCCTGCCGGGAGCGGAGCGCGGCGGCCGGCGCTTCCCAACTGCCCCTGGCGTCACCACGCGGGCCCCACCAATCGCCCCGGAGGGCCGAGGGGAACCGCACCCCACCGCCTGGAGCTGGGGCCAGCTCAGAGGGCCGCTGAAGCGGGCCTGCAGGCGCAGCGGCGGGACCGGGCGGCCCGAGTGTCAGGGGTGGTGGGGCCCGGAAGTGACTCGGACGCTCCCACCCGGCGGCCTGGCCCGAGCGTGGGGCCGCTGCCCTCCCAGCCCTGATCTCCTCTCCGCGGCCCGAGGGTTCCAGGCCCCGGCTCCGCCCTCGAGCTCCTCATTCCTGGGACGTGCCGGGTGGCGGGTGTGGGCTCCCTGGATCCTTTCCAGCGTGGATCCAACAGTCTGTCTCTTTGTCTCTTTGCTGCTACGCGGCCCGTGGATGTCCCCGCTGCTGAGGATGTGTGGACCCGAGTGCCCTGTGCGCCTTCTGAGTCTGGTTAGGCGCCTGCACCTGTTCCCCCTGCTCTGTGCCAGGCCCCGTGGGGGAATGGCAGGGGAGAAAAGACGCTTACATGCACATCTAACTTAATAATCTTAATGACTGTTTTTTGAGACAGGGTCTTGCTCTGTTGCCCTGGCCAGAGTGCAGTCAAGTCTCACTGCAGCCTTCAGTTTCTAGGCTCAAGTGATCCTCACGCCTCAGCCTCCCAAAACTCTGGGATTATAGGCATGAGCTACAGAGTCCGGCCCATGTCTGTTTCCTTTTAATTTTTTTGAGACGGAGTTTCGCCTTGTTCCCCAGGCTGGAGTGCAATGGTGCAATCTCGGCTTACTGCAAAACAAAAAAATCTTGCCTTCATGGAAATTCTGTGATGCGGGTGGGTAGAAAGATGACAACACAGGAAGTAAGTAAAATACGTGATATGGGCTGAGTGCAGTGGCGCACACTGGTAAACCCAGCACTTGGGGAGGCTGAGGTGGGAGCATCGATTGAGCCCAGGAGTTTGAGATCAACCTGGACAACATAGTGAGACCCTGTCTCTATTTATATACATATACTTCTCCATCCATACTACATATATATGGGCCATGCTTTGGACCATGCTTCTGGGGAACAGGGCCTTACCCTGCTACAGGATGAACTCCCAGTACATATATATGTATATATGTATGGAGAAGAATGCAATTTACGGTGGTCGAAGAAAGCCACCGTATGATGGCTGGCTGCGTTGGCTCATGCCTGTAATCCCAGCACTTTGGGAGGTCGAGGCGGGTGGATCACCTGAGGTCAGGAATTTGAGACCAGCCTGGCCAACATGGTGAAATCCCATCTCTCCGAAAAATACAAAAATCAACTGGCTGTGGTGGCGTGCATCATTAATCCCAGCTACCTAGGAGGCTGAGGCGGGAGAATCACTAGAACCTGAGAGGCAGAGATTGCAGTGAGCCAAGATCACACCATTGCACCCCAGCCTGGGCTTCAAGAGCAAAAACCTGTCTCAAAAAAGAAAAAATTGAAACTCTGTCTCAAAAATTGAGTACATGAGGGAGGTGAGGGTTGAACCGTGTAGCCATCTGGGGTGGGGGGAACTTTAAAGCGAAGGCCCTGGGAGGACTAATGCGTGTTTGGAGAAATGGCAAGGAGGGCAGTGTGTCTGAGGAGAGCTGACCGGAAACCTAGGGCCTTTTGGTTCTTGGTTTTCCCTTTTGATGAGAAGTGCAGAGGAGAGAAGGAATCAGACTAGTTAGGCCACTGCAGTGATGCAGGTGAGATAGGATGGTGGCTTGGACCAGGATGGAAGTAGTGAGGTCATGGAAGTTTCTGGCCTGAACAATTAGAAGGGTGAGGAGCTATTTGCTGAGCTGGAGAAGACTGGGGGAGGAGCAGGTTCAGAGGGGAGATGGGAGCCCTATGTGTGCCATGTGAGACGCCTCTGTACAGCCCAGAAGTGTCAGGCAGACAGCTGGATGTAGGCATGGATGTCCAGTGTCGGGGAGGTACACATTTCGGTGTTGTCAGGATAGTGATGGTGTTGGAAGCTGTGATCCTGGATGAGGTCACCTAGGGATGAGCATGGCCAGAGAAGAGAACCCGGTTATACCAGGATGAAGTCAGAGAGGTGAAGAGAACCAGGTGAGGGTGTGACCCAGTGCTGAGGACAGGGCATGTGCTGGGGAGGAGGGTGAGTCCCTCTGACAGGCGCTGAGTGGGGAGCGGATGACTGAGGGCTGCTCCAGCACTTTAGGGCCGGAGGGAGGTCTTTGGGGACTGACCTCGGTAAGAGCAGTTTTGGGCGCAGCAGAAGCAAAAGCCTGATGGGAGTGTGTTCTAGAAAGAGCAAAAAGACAGAAACAGGGGTCAGCACAAACAACTATTCTGAGATTTCCTGTAACAAGGAAAGATATAAATGAATAAATAGATGGGGCAGAGAGATCAAGGGCTTTGTTTGCTCTTTTTAACGTAGGAGGAAGAACAGCAAGCTCATCAGCCAGTGGGGATGATCAAGAGGGGAAGGAAACATGGATGATGGCTTGAGGGCAGGGGCTTATCAGCGGCCAGATTCCAGGGGCTAAGCCTGGGCCTCAGGGAAAGTCCCCTCCTCACCCCTCTCCTGGGCCTGGGTCACTCGCCCCAGCTCCAATGAGCAGGGAGAGGTGGCCGAGTCCAGGACCCGCCCACCCAGCATGCCCCATCAAGCTGCAGTGTTGGGAGGACAGAGGAGGGTGGTTCCCTCCTCCCACAGGTAAGCACACCCGTTAATTTGCACTCTGCAGTAGCAGGTCTGGAATATTCCAGAAACAGATGGGGGAGTCTGCCTCCGTATATTTGTTCTTCCCTTAGTTCTTCAAAAAGCTTGCTCCTTGTATTTTGAGTTTCAGCTCCAGACACCTCAGAGAAGCCTTTCCTGGCACCCGAGCTGAAAGCGCCTCCTCCGACGGCCCTCTCAGAAAGCCTCTCTGTTGTGTTGATGGCGCTAGCCAGGATCTGGCAGGGCCTTCTTTTCTCGTTTGTTTGTTCTCTGTTGTCTTCCCACTAGAGTGTAAGCTTCCTAAGGGCAGGGCTTTGTCCTCCAGCACCCAAAGAAGGTCTGGCACATAGTAGGTGTTTAACAAATTAAGGAGCTTTTGTTCAGTAGAGATGGTATTTGTATCTTGATACTGTCACATTTATCATGGACCAGTTACGGCCAGGCCTGTGCTCAACTCAATTTGATCCGTGGTGGGAAACGATGAGTCCCCTAAGAGGGGCTCTGTGACGATGTCGCCACCCAGCAGAGCACAGGGACTTCTCCTTAACCTGCTGTGCCCAGTGGTCTGGACAATGCTGGGAAGACAACCATCCTGAAGAAGTTCAACGGGGAGGACATCGACACCATCTCCCCAACACTGGGCTTCAACATCAAGACCCTGGAACACCGAGGGTGAGCAGGGTCCCCATGGGTGAGCCAGCCCAGAGCAGGGCAGGGAAGGTGGGAGAGGGGCCCAGCTGACCCTCCAGCCGCCCACTCCTTGCCCAGATTCAAGCTGAACATCTGGGATGTGGGCGGCCAGAAGTCCCTGCGGTCCTACTGGCGGAACTACTTTGAGAGCACCGACGGCCTCATCTGGGTGGTGGACAGCGCGGACCGCCAGCGCATGCAGGACTGCCAGCGGGAGCTCCAGAGCCTGCTGCTGGAGGAGGTGGGCACTTCTACCCTTTGTGCACGCATGTGGACGTGTGGCCGCCTTCTCGGCAGATGCCCAGAGGAGTCCATGGTCCCAGAGGGAAACCTAGAGGCAGGATCTAGTCCTTCACTGGGCCTCCACCATGGGAGGCCCACGGCGCCAGAGGAAGGACACCTGCTGTGGACTGAGACTGAGCTAATGTCTCTGTGGTGTGACTGCGTCACTACCCTGAGCATCAGTTTTTGTGCCTTGCTATGGCGATGATGACACCCACCTCACTGGGCTTTAGGGAGGATGACCCAAGGCCAGCATGAAGCTTTGGGAGGCCATGGAGCCTGGCTCAGGAGTCTGACTCTTCACTATGTGACCTCAGCCAGATGTGGTGGCATGTACCTGTAGTCTTAGCTACTCCAGAGGCTCAGACAGGAGGATCAGTTGAGCCTGGGAGGTCGAGGGTGCAGTGAGCTCTGATCATGCCACTGCACTCCAGCCTCCTGGGCGATAGAGTGAAACCCTCTCTCAAAATAAATAAACAAATAAAAGTAAAAGAAGGAAAACTTGCAAAGGTAGTACAGAGGTTCCCCATATACCCTTCACCTTGCTTCCCCATCTCACCTAACCGTGGTCAGTCCAAACTAAAAAATCACCATTGGTGAATTACTCGTATCTTAATTACAGATTTTTCTTGAATTTCATCAGTTTTTCCACGAACATACTTTTTGCTTTCCAGTGTTTGATTCAGGCTACAACATTGCATTTAGTTGAAAATGAGAACCCTTGTGAGAGTGAAGGGGTCAGTAATGATTCTGAGGCAGAGGGGATTGTCCTGGGCACACCGCACACTCCTCCTGTGGGGCTGGAGCAGGTCAGACGAGATCAGGGCCATTGAATGCTGGTCAAGGCAGGTCCAGGCCCAAGGGTTAGACCCGCCCACTCACATCTCTCCCAGTCACAGACATATATGTGGAAACAGCTAGAATCAGAAGTGGACAGTAGGCCTATCAGGCGTAAAAATGGCTAAAGGGTGAACTCAGAAGAGAGAGAGGTCACTTCCAGCAGACCCCCATGGGCCTCTGGGACGCTCACATTCTCTCTGCATGTCTGGTCATCAGATTGGAGCAGTCTAGAACCACAGAGAGCTCAGGGATCATCTCATCCAACACCCCTCCTGTTTATGGAAGAGGAAGCTGGAGCATGGGGGACAGTGGTGTCCCCTGGGTGGTGGTTGGCAGTAACCAGAACCCCAGCCCAGGGCTGCCTCCGCCCACCTGGGCCAGCCTTGACAGCTGTGTCCCCCAACTCACTCCTGAGCCTCTCCCACCACCACAGGCCTTACCTTGATCTTCCAGGTCGGTCCTTCACCGCAGGTGCTCTGGGCCATTAGAGGAGGCGTCAGTCTGTCCTCAAGTCCTGACCTCACCCCTGTCTTGTCTCCCCCAGCGCCTGGCCGGAGCAACCCTCCTCGTCTTTGCCAACAAGCAGGACCTGCCTGGAGCACTGTCCTCTAACGCCATCCGCGAGGTGAGTCCAGGCCCTGGGACAGGCTCACTGAGGGAAAGGGACACACATTTCTTTATTGTAAAAGCATTTATTAAAAATAATGAAAAAAGTTTAAAAAGAAGAATAATAAAAGCATTTATTAGCCCCTGCTAGGTGGCAGGACCTATGCAGGGCGCTGGGGAGCCGGTGATTAATAAGGCATGGGGTGGCTACAGCCTGGGGAAGGCAGAGCTGCTTATGTGTTGTCACAGGGTAACAGTAGCCAGCACACAGTCAGTGCTTTTGGTGTGCTCTGCTCCTTGTATGGATTAACTCATTTCATTCTCACAGCAACCTCATGAAGTGAGAATTATTATTTTACAGATGGTGAAGCAGGCTCAGAGAGGTTAGGTAACTTGTCCAAGGTCACACAGCCACTAAATAGACAAGTCTGTCTGAACTTTGGTTTCCTCCTTGGTGAAATGGCCGACACAATCCCTGTCTCATGAGGGCTTGAGGGGAATGAGAGAGAGGATGTGTGGGGCTCCTAGCATGATGCCTGGATCCTGGTGGACGCTCGGGAGCCCATGTTGCGTTGACATCACTAAGGGGCAGCACTTGCGTGCTGCTGGACAGAGCCCAGGTGCCCCTGGGGGCTGACAAACTCTCCCAGGGGCCAGCGGGGCTTCCTGGATGGGATCACATAGAGCAGGGCCTTGAGGGAGGTGCGGAGCTCCCTGGGCTGGGGAGGGAAGGGGCTGAGGGCAGGCGGGGGCTGCGGCCACTGGCCATGACCACCAGCGCCTTTGCCCTCCAGGCCCTGGAGCTGGACTCCATCCACAGCCACCACTGGTGCATCCAGGGCTGCAGCGCCGTCACTGGGGAGAACCTGCTACAGGGCATCGACTGGCTCCTGGATGACATTTCCAGCCGCACCTTCACAGCTGAATGAGCCCCTCCAGATGCCCTCCACCTAGCAGTCTAGGTCCCCCAACCCTCACCAAACACTATCCACAGGGGGATGGGAGTCAGCCAGCCAGACTAACACTCCCCCTCCTCCACCCCTAACCTGCTGTTGCTGCTGCTGCCTACTGCTGCTCTGTGGTGGGAGGGCTGTGCCCTGGCTGTCTCCCTCGCTCCTGACCTGGCCTTTGGCTGCCATACCAAGAAGAGAGGGCTAGGCAGGCAGAAGCTGCCTCTGCTGCTACCGAGGCTGTGGGCCTCATCCTTCGCTCAGCTGTGAAATAAACCTCTCCTTGTCCTGATTCCTGGCTGAATTATTTGTTGATTCAACAGCGTTAGAGACCACCTGGGACCCACAGTCCAGCAGGGGACAGAAAGGAACAGATCACTGCAACTGATGGTGAACTATGGCTACATCAAAGGGATGCAGAAAAAGTTACAGAAGCATGGGACACAGTGCAGATAACTCCATCTAGAGGAGCCCAGGCAGGCTTCCTACAGGAGGTTACATTAAAGCTGGGAGTAAAGCATGAGTAGTTTTCCAGGTTTACTCCCTGGAAGGGGAAGACAGTTCAGGGGAGCTCCAGCCCTCATAGATATGAATTAGAAAAAGAGACACAGCTCCAGACCAGGGCTCCAGCTTTTTGCATGGAATGTGGGCTGAAATTCAGCTCCCAATTCTCAGTGGCAGCCAGCTAATCCTTCCACCTTGGCCTCCCAAAGTGCTGGGATTACAGGCGTGAGCACCATGCCCGGCCTGGGTTTCCTTAAGAGTGGAAGAAGGGAAGTTAATGTTGGGTGGACAAGCTTAGAACATGAACAAACTGCCCTTCAGTGTACAAAATTATAAGCCCCTGCCCCACCCTCCTTGCAAGACAGACCTGATATTAGAAAAAAGGACTCAGGCTCTCCAACCTGGGCTCTGGAGCCAAACCCTGGCTCTGCTACTCGCTGGTTGATGCTGAGCACTTGCCTAGCCGCTCTGTGCCTCAGTTTCCCTCCTAGTGTTAGAATGAGGACCAAACAGGTTGGTGCCTGTTTTTTGAGATGGAATCTCAATTTGTCACCCAGGCTGGAGTGCAGTAGCATGATCTCGGCTCACTACAACCTCTGCCTCCCAGGTTCAAGTGATTCTCCTGCCTCAGCCTCCCGAGTAGCTGGGACTACAGGTGTGCGCCACTATGCCCAGGTAATTATTGTATTTTTAGTAGAGACAGAGTTTCACCATGTTGGCCAGGCTGGTCTCAAAACTCCTGACCTCAGGTGATCTGTCTGCCTTAGCCTCCTAAAGTGCTGGGATTACAAGCATGAGCCACCACGCTTGGCCCGGTTGGCATCTTGTATGCCATAAGCACTGTGTAAGTGTCAGCTATAATTGTCATTATTTGAACCAGTAGGCCTGTAAGCAAATTCAGCTAATGTGAAGTCAGTCACCCACTGACACAGCTGTCACCGCAGTGTTGATGTCCTTCCAGGGGCCCTGAGGAGACAATGCTCTTCTTGAAAAGGTAAATTAGGCTGGGCGCGGTGGCTCACACCTGTAATCCCAGCACTTTGGGAGGCCAAAGTGGGCGAATCACCTGAGGTCAGGAGTTCAAGACCAGCCTGACCAACATGGTAGAACCCTACCTCTACTAAAAATACAAAAATTAACCGGACATGGTGGTGTGTGCCTGAAATCCCAGCTACCCACTGGAGTGCAGTGAGCTGAGATCACGCCACTGCACTCCAGCCTGGACAACAGGGTGAGACTCCGTGTCAAAAAAGAAAGAAAAGGTGAATTATTCATAGTTAGAGACAAATATGAAAAAAACAAGGTGATATTCATCAGAGGTCTCCACCACATGGTCAGGCATTCCCTGGGCGAGCTCGGGTAGCAGTCCCTGAGGAGTGTGCTGGGCAGCCCGGTGTGGTGCCCCTGCAGCCTCTCCCACTCCACAGCTGCCTTGTTTATTTATTTTTTATTTTCCCATCACCCTGTTACTGAATTTTTTTTTTTTTTTTGAGATAGAGTTTCGCTCTTGTTGCCCAGGCTGGAGTGTGATGGCGTGATCTCAGCTCACTGCAACCTCCGCCTCCCAGGTTCAAATGATTGCTCCTACCTCAGCCTCCCAAGTAGCTGGGATTACAGGCATGCACCACCACGCCTGACTAACTTTGTATTTTTAGTAGAGATGGGGTTTCTCTATGTTAGTCAGGCTGGTCTCGAACTCCTGACCTCAGGTGATCTGCCCGCCTTGGCCTCCAAAGTCCTGGGATTACAGGCGTGAGCCACCGTGCCTGGCCTCTACTGCTGCCTTCTGCTTGCTCCTCCTGGTGAGGGAACTGGTAGTGGGGGAGATCTGGAGAAGGCCAGGGGCTAAATTGCTCTAGATGAAAAAGGGCTTGGAGGGGACAGGGAGAAAGAAGGGGAAAGGGAAGAATGTGGGAGATGCTGAGCCAGAGAGGGAGGGAAGATGGGTGAGAAGGAAACTGAGGCGACAGCCCTGCCGAGGGAACTTGGGAGAGGGGAGCAATGTCCGAAGGAGTCTTCAGAGAAATCCTGGTGTGTGTTGCGCGAGGGGACATCCCCTATCCCCGGCCTCCTCCTGAACACCTGCTAGGTGAACTACCCAGTTCAGAACCACCAGCATCTGATCTGGAGTCTGCTTTTTTTTTTTTTTTTTTTGAGACAGCACCTCACTGTGTTGCCCAGGCTGTAGTGCAGTGGCATGGTCATAGCTCGCTACCACCTTGAACTCAGTGACTCCATAGCTCACTATAACCTCAAACTCCCGGATTCAAGCCACCCTCCTGCCTCAGCCTCTGGAATAACTGGGTGTACAGACCCATGCCACCATGCCCAGCTAATTTTTTTTTTTTTTTTGAGAGAGAGAGTTCTGCTCTTGTCACCCAGGCTGGAGTACAATGGGACAATCTCAGCTCACTGCAACCTCTGGCTCCTGGGTTCAAGGGATTCTCCTGCCCCAGCCTCCCAAGTAGCTAGGATGACAGGCACCCACCACCACATCTGGCTAATTGTTATATTTTTAGTAGAGACAGGGTTTCACCATGTTGGCCAGGGTGGTCTTGAACTCCTGACTTCAAGTGATCCACCTGCCTCGACCTCCCAAAGTGCTGAGATTACAGGGGGCCACCGTGCCTGGCCCCTAGCTAATTTTTAAATTTCTCATTGAGTCAGGGTCTCACTATGTTGCCCAGGCTGGTCTCGAACTCCTGGCCTCAAGTAATCCTCTCACCTTGACCTCCCAAAGTGCTGGGATTACAGGCATGAGCCCCATGCCATGCTTTGCTTCTTTCTGAAGACCAAGGCACCTTGCCTGTACATCTGAGTTCCAGAACAAGAGTGGCTATTTACAGTGGTTCCTCTGCACAAAACACTATGTATCATATTTAAGCCTCCCACCTTCATGCTGCATTTCAACAGATTTTTGCTTCAGTTCTAACACTTACTGGAGCAAAGGTGACCACCATGCTGGGTTTGAGAACACCAGTCTCCACGTGGCCCACAGGGACACTACCAATACCACCAATTCTGTAGATGTCCTGGAGGGGCAGAACCAAGAGCTTGTGAGTTGGTGGTAGGATGCGAACCAGAGCTTCTGAGCAGCATAGTTCCACAGCATTGCCATCTTTACAGGTGACTTTCCATCCCTTGAGCCAAGGCATGTGAGCTCTTGGCTCCCACCTGTTGTCACCATTCCAACCAGATATTGGCACAAATACTACTATGTCAGGGTTGTAGACAATTTCCTAATGTACGTGCTGATTTCCTTAGTGATTTCCCCCATCTCTTTAGGGTGGCTCAGTGGGATCCATTTTGTTAACACCAAATGTAAGCCAGAAGGGTGTGCTCACACATCAGCCCATTCTTGGAAATACCAGCTTCGAATTCATCAACACCAGCAGGAACAATGAGGGCAGCATAATCAGCCTGAGATGTGCCTGTAATCAGTTTTTTTTTAAAAAGATGGAGTTTCCCCATGATGGCCAGGCTGGTCTTGAACTCCTGACCTCAGGTGATCCACCCACCTTGGCTTCCCAAAGTGCTAGAATTACAGGCGTGAGCCACCGCGCCCAGCCTGTAATCAGTTTTTTTTATAAAGTCTCTGCATCCTGGGGCATTGATGACGGTCACATAGTACTTGCTGGTCTCAATGGCCGGCCCGGGGGTGTCCGTGGTGATACCACTCTCACGTTCAGCTTTCAGTTTACCCAAGACCCAGGTATGCTTGAAGGAGTCCTTTCTCATCTCAGCAGCCTCCTCATGAGTTCTTTTGTGGATCCCACCACATTTGTAGATCAGATGGCCAGTAGTGGTAGATTTGCCCAAATCAGATGACAATGTTGAACTGAGTCTTTTCACCCCACTTCACTTTTTTTTTTTGAGATAGAGTCTTACTCCGTTACCCAGGCCAACCTCCTGGGCTCAAGCCATCCACCCAGCTCAGCCTCCGGAGTAGCTGGAATTATAGGTGTACATCACCATGCCCAGCTAATTTTTGTATTTTTAGTAAAAAGGGGTTTCACTTTAATGGCCTGGCTGGTCTTGACCTCCTGACCTCAAGTGATCCACCTTCCTCCACTGCTCAAAGTGGGATTACAGGCATGAGCCACCACGCCGGAGCCCCATTTTGGCTTTGATTTAACGGTGATTTTCATGACATCTGTGTTCTGGCAGCAAACCCACTGCAAAAAAGCTCCACTGCCCTAGGTAGATTATATTATAAGCATCTCCATTCTACAGATAAGAAACTGAGGCTGTGTAGTTAAGAGAAAGTCCTACAGCTAGTAAGAGTAGTGACTCAGAACCCATGACACCATCCTGCTTCTCCAGCGTTCTTTGCTTCCTCTACTTTCCAGAAAATATGAATTATGGAATCCTGTGGAGGGAGACAGGGAAATAATTTGATGTTGTCTTGCACAGACTAGACACAGTAAGAGTTGGGTGGATGAATGAAAGCAGGGATTTGTGAAGTAGGGGAGAAGTCGTTTGCAGGTCTGTGACAAGGATTTACGCTGGGATAGGGTGGCCTTGATCACCCGGCAGAAATGAGACGAGTAATCACAACCTCCCCAACCAATCTTTCCAATTACCTAGGTTTACGCTTCACCACAGAGAGGGAACTTTTCAGACGCTCCCTTAACCGAGCGCCCGCGGCCAGAACAGCGCTGTCACTTGTGATCCAATCCCTGGGCCGAAGGAAGAAGGGCGCAGGCCCGGGAGAAGCGGCGGCGGGTGGAGGCCGGGCTGGAGGGGTGGGGACGGCGACGAGGTGGAGGCCGGTGCTCCGCTCCGCTCCAGCTCGGTTTCATGTCCCGCCAGGCGAAGGATGACTTCCTGCGGCACTACACAGTGTCGGAGCCCAGGACGCACCCTAAGGGCTACACCGAGTACAAAGTAACCGCGCAGGTGAGGTGGGGGCCCAGCGCCTCCTTTTCCCTTTTAACTAGAGGGGCGCCGAGGTTTACCTTAAGGAAAGGCGCTGCAGCCTCTGCTCCCTTTTTAGACGCCAGAAATGAGTTTCCCCTTTAAGGGGAGGCTGCGGTACGAGATTTGGTTTGTTTGGTTTAGTTCTTTGACCATTAGGGGGCGGGGCCCTGGGGTGGGTGCTGTCCTTTTTAAAAGGGCGTGGACGGCCGTTCCCGGGCAGGCAAGGAGAGTGTGCCCACGCTCGGTGTGTGGTGCCCACGCTCGGTGTGTGGTGCCCACGCATCAAGCTGTGAATTCCTCTAAATTAACATGAAAACTCTGGTTTAACCCAAATACTGGTTAGTACTCCAATATCGTAGAGTAAGTTTTGTTTATTGGTTTGTTTGATCTTACATCAAATCCCTTTAACGAGTTTAACCATTTTTAATTTTTCAAAAAACAATACTTGTCAATGGTTGAAGAAAATTCAGGCAGTTCAGACGGACTTAAGGAGCAAGTCGCCGTATGAAGGTCACAGCAGGAAGTCAATAGATAGGCTGGAATTGATAGGCGAAGCAATAGTAACATCGTAAGCACGTTTTATAGAGACATGGAGGAAACCATGAAAATAATTAAAAATAAAACAGTAAAACAGGACACCTGTAGAATGATATACAAGAATTGGTAACAAGGAATTGGTTCCCAGGAAGAGGAACTAGGTCACTGGGGACAGGAGTCAGGAGAAGAATTTTTACTGTAAATTGTTTGCACTTTTAGAATTTTCAACTAGCCGACTTTTGACTTTTTTTTTTTTTTTTGAGATGGAGGCTGGTTCTGTCCCAGGCTGGAGTGCAGTGGCGCGATCTCAGCTTAGTGCAACTTCTGCTTCCCAGGTTCAAGCGATTCTCCTGCCTCAGCCTCCCAAGTAGCTGGGACAGGCGCGTGCCACCACAGCTAATTTTTTGTATTTTTAGTAGAGACGGGTTTTCACTGTGGTTAGCCAGGATGGTCTCGATCTCCTGACCTCATGCTCTGCCTACCTCGGTGTCCCAAAGTGCTGGGATTATAGGCGTGAGCCACTGTGCCTGAAGAACTAGGCAACTGTTAAGCTGGTATATTAGTTAACAATAAAAGCGAAGCAAGCACACAGGGACACTTCCAAAGTGATCTAAGTGCAGAATCGTAGCTATTTATGCTTTCCCCAAATCGTTTGTCTTTTCCATGCCTAAATAAATGCAAATAAGCCCAGGCTCAGTGGCTCACACCTGTAAATTCCAGCACTTTGGGAGGCTGAGGCAGATGGATGGTTTGAGATCAGGAGTTCAAGACAAACCTGGGCAACATAGTGAGACCCCGACTCAATAAAAAAAAACACACACACACACACACAAAACTTAAAAAAAAAATTTTTTTTTAGCGCAAATAAAAAGATTGTCCCTGGGAAGACAGACCGGAGGTGGGACTGGTGTGGGAACTTTTTCTTTTTTCCTTTCCTTTCCTTTCCTTTTCTTTTTTGAGACAGAGTCTCGCTCTGTCACACAGGCTAGAGTGCAGTGGCACAATCTCAGCTCACTGCAACTTCTGCCTCCTGGGTTCAGCCTCAGCCTCAGCCTCCTGAGCAGCTGAGACTACAGGCGCATGCCACCGTGTCTGGTTAATTTTTTTTTTATTTTTAGGGTAGACAGGATTTCGCCATGTTAGCCAGGCTGGTCTCAAACTCCTGACCTCAAGTGATCTGCCTGCCTTGGCCTCCCAGAGTGCTAGGATTATAGGCGTGAGCCATCGTGCCTGGCTGGAACTATAACCTTTTCTTATAAGTCTTCCCAGTGGCTTTTTTTGTGTCATTGCTTGGTTTGTTTTGTTCTCGAGATAGAGTCTCACTCTGCTGCTCAGGCTGGAGTGAAGTGGCCCTATCTCAGCTCACTGCAAACCTCTGCCTCCCGGGTCAGATTCTCCCAAGCTTAACCTTCCCAAGTCGCTGGGACTACAGGCACATGCTATTATGCCTAGCTAATTTTCATATTTTTTGGCAGAGACGGAGTTTCACCATGTTAGCCAGGCTGATCTGGAACTCCTGACCTCAAGTGATCCACCCACCTTGGCCTCCTAAAGTTCTGGGATTACAAGTGTGAACCATTGCACCTGGCCATTTTTTCCCCCTTTCGTTTTTAGTAGAGATGAGGTCTTGCTATGTTACCAAAGCTGGTCTTAAACTCCCGAGCTCAAGTGATCCTCCTGCTTCTGCCTCCCAAGTGCTGGGATAACAGGCCTGAGCCTCTACTAGTGTCTTACTTATCCTTTCAGACAGACTGTACATCCCCAGCAAATACATGTATCCACTTTATTGTTATTTATACACAGTGGCATCTGTATCTTGCTTTTTTTCACTTGCTGATATTCTTTAATGGTCTTTTGGTTTTTGTCTCACTTTTAAAATTTTTTAAATGGGCCTGGTGCAGGTGGCTCACACCTGTAATCCCAGTACTTTGGGAGGCCAAGGCAGGGGGATCACCTGAGGTCAGGAGTTGAGATCAGCCTGGCCAACATGGTGAAACCCCTTCTCTACTAAAAATACAAAAATTGGCCGGGCGTGGTGGCACGTGTCTGTAATCCCAGATATTCAGGAGGCCGAGGCAGGAGAATCACTTGAACCCAGGAGGCAGAGGTTGCAGTGAGCCAAGATTGTGCCATTGCACTCCAGCCTGGGTGACAGAGCAAGACTCTATCTCAAAATAATATATATATTTATTTATTCAAATAAAATATATAAACAAAATGTATATATTTATTATAAATAAATATATAAATATATTTATTCAAAAAATAAATATATAAATAAAATGTTAAAAACAAAGGCATAATTTATATAAATGTGAGCAGATTTTAAACATGCAGCTTAATCAAATTTTATATATTTACGTGTGTACAAACATCACTCAGATCAAAACATAGACACTTCCATTGCCCCAGAATGTTTCTCTGGATCTTTTCAGTTGCTCTCTCACCAAGGTAGCCACTGTTCTGACTCTGTCAGCATGGATTAGCTTTGTCTGCTCTTGAATCGCATATGGATCAAGTCATACAATAAGTACTCTTTTGTGTTTTACTTTTTTTTTTTTGAGACAGAATCTCTCTCTGCTGCCCGGGCGAGACAGAATCTCTCTCTGCTGCCCGGGCTGGAGTGCAATGGCGTGATCTCAGCTCACTGCAACCTCTGCCTACCAGATTCCAGTGATTCTCCTGCCTGAGCCTCCCAAGTAGCTGGGACTACAGATGCACGCCACCACGCCCAGCTAATTTTTATATTTTTAGTAGAGACAGGGTTTCACCATGTTGATCAGGCTGGTCTCCAACTCCTGACCTCAGGTGATCTGCCCACCTCAGCCTCCCAAAGTGCTAGGATGATGGGCATAAGCCACCTCGCCTGGCTGTGTTTTACTTTTTTTACTCAATATGTTTTTGGAATTTATACATACTGTTGCATATTTCAGTAGTTGGGGATTTTGGGAGGTTTTGTTTGTTTGTTTTGAGACAGGGTCTTACTCTGTCACCCTGGCTGGAGGGCGGTCATGTGATCTTGCAGTCTCCACCTTCCTGGCTCAAGCCATCCTCCTTCCTTATCCTCCCCAGTAGTTGGGACCACAGGTGTGAGCCACCAAGCCCAGCTGATTTTTGTATTTTTTTGCAGAGACGGGATTTTGCCATGCTGTCCAGGCTGGAGAAGTTTGTTCTTTGTTATTTATGTGTAGTAGTCCGTTGTATGAATTTATCACTATTTCTTCATTTATTCTCCTGTTGGACATTTGGGTTGTTTTGAAAAAAAATTTGAGTTATAAAGTTGTACAAACATTCATATAAAAATTTTTTTATGGACTTATACAGTCATTTCTCCTTGGTATATACCTAGGGATGGAATTGGTGGATCATAGGAAAGGTGTATATATATATATAGCTTTACTAGAAATTGCAATCATCTCTGGAATCTTCAAAGAGAAAAAAGAAATTGGCAATCGTTTTCCAAAGTGATTGTACCATTTTATACTTCCATTCTCAGCAGCACTTGCTATCATCAGTATCTTTCATTTTCATTTTAGCCATTCTTGCTGGGTTGTGTAGTATCTAATTGGAGTGTTAATTTGTATTTTTCTGATGACTAAAATGATCTTGAGCATATTTTCAGAGTCTTCTTGGCCATTTAAACATCTTTTGTGGAAAGTGCCGGTTCAAGTATTTTGGCCTTTTTTTTTTTTTTTTTTGAGATGGAGTCTCGGTCCATCACCCAGATTGGAGTGCAGTGGCGTGATTTCGGCTCACTGCAACCTCCACCTCCTGAGTTCAAGCTGATTCTTCTGCTTCTGCCTCCCGAGTAGCTGGGATTACAGACTTGTGCCACAACACATGGCTGATTTTTGTATTTTCAGTAGAGGTGGGGTTTCACCCTGTTGGCCATGCTGGTCTCAAACTCCTGATCTCAGATGATCCTGCCCGCCTTGGCCTCCCAAAGTGCTGTGATTACAGGTGTGAGCCACTGTGTCCAGCTGTATTTTGCCCATTTCTAAAAGTCATTTGTCTTAAAATTGATCTGTAGGAGAGCTTGATCAGTTCTGGATATGAGTCCTTTATCAGGTGTATATTCGTATATGTTGTTTTATTTTCTTTCATTTTATTTTTTTGAGATAGGTCTTGCTCTACTGCCCAGGCTTGAGTGTGGTGGCGTGATCATGGCTTCCAGCAGCCTCAACTTCCTGGGCTCCAGCCATCCTCCTCCCACTTCAGTCTTCTGAGTAGCTGGGACCACAGGCTCATGCCACCACACCCAGCTAATTTTTTTTTTTTTTTTGAGACAGAGTCTTGCTCTGTTGTCAAGGCTGGAGTGCAGTGGCATGAGCTTGGCTCACTGCAACCTCCACCTCCCAGGTTCAAGCAATTCTCCTGCCTCAGCCTCCTGAGTAGAGTAGCTGGGGCTACAGGCGTGCGCAACCACGCCTGGCTAATTTGTATTTTTAGTAGAGAGTGTGTTTCACCATGTTGGCCAGGCTGATCTTGAACTCTTGACCTCAAGTGATTCGCCCACCCTCAGCCTCCCAAAGTGCTGGATCACAGGCATGAGCCACCACACCCGGCCATTTTTGAGTTTTTTGGTAGACACAGGGTTTCGCCATGTTGCTCAGGCTGGTCTCAAACTCCTGATCTCAAGCAATTCACCCTCCTCAGCCTTTCAAAGTGCTGAGATTACAGATGTGAGCCACCACACCTGACTACTCAATTTTTTTTTTTTTTGAGACAGAGTCTTGCTCTGTCACCCAGGCTGGAGTGCAGTGCTGCAATCATGGCTCACTGCAGCCTCAGCCTCCCGAGTTCAATCGATTCTCCTGCTTTAGCCTCCCAAATAGCTGGGACTACAGGTGTCCACCACCATGCCCAGCTAATTTTTTTTATTTTTAGTAGAGATGGGGTTTCACCATAATATCCAGGATGGTCTCAATCTCCTGACCTCGTGATCCGCCTGCCTCGGTCTCCCAAAGTGCTGGGATTACAGGCGTGAGCCACCTCGCCCAGCACTCAGTGATTTTTAAGTAGTTTCTTTTACCAGAATATTTTAGGCAGTTCTCTGTTGTCATAAGCCAAGGCCAAGGTTTGAGTCCCAGCCGTCCTTCTTACTTGGTGTGTGACCTTGTATGGCCACACCTCTCAGAGCCTCCATTTCCTCATCTTTTAAGTGGACATGTTAATTATGTCTGCCTCAGTGGGGTCTAGGATAAGGAATAGGAGATGTTTTTATTTATTTAGTGTGTGAGAGACAGGGTCTCACTCTCTCCAGGCTGGAGTGCGGTGGTGTGATCTCAGCTCACTGCAACCTCTGCCACCCATGCTCAAGTGATCCTCCCAGCTCAGCCTTCCAAGTAGCTGGGACTACAGGTGTGCCACACTACCACACCCAGCTAACTTTTTGTATATTTTTAGAGACTGGGTGTCATATGTTGCCCAGGCTGGTCTCAAACTCTTGGACTCAAGTGATCTGCCCACCTGGGCCCCCTAAAGTGTTGCTATTACAGGCATGAGCCACTGTGCCCAGCATAGGAGATGTTATTAAACCATCAAATACCCTAAACCATAGGACATTATTTTAAAATTATTATGAGCATAACATGATGAAAACTGAATCCTGTTTTTACCTCAAACCCAAGTCTGCCCTTCCAGGGGACTTTAGCTCCAGCAATGGTTTCTTCCGTGTCCAGGGTATTGAAGCACAGGATTTTCTCCCTCAAGGAAGGAGGTTCCTGAGGCAGAACCTCCCTTCTTTGGAGATTTGGGATTATTTGGTTTCAGAAGGAGATGCAGGGACTTGGCCTGTTCAAGGAACTGGGGTAAAAATTGGGCTGATGGCCCCGCGCAGTGGCTCACGCCTGTAATCCCAGCACTTTGGGAGGCCAAGGTGGGTGGATCACTTGAGGTCAGGAGTTCGAGACCAGAGCCCGGTCAACATGGCGAAAACCCGTCTCTACTAAAAATACAAAAATTAGCCAGGCATGGTGGTGCACATCTGTAATCCCAGCTTCTTGGGAAGCTGAGGCAGGAGAATTGCTTGAACCCTGAAGGCAGAGTTTGCAGTGAGCCGAAAGCATACCACTGCACTCCAGACTGGGTGACAGAGCGAGACTCATCTCACAAAATAAAAAAAAGGCCGGGCGCCACAGTGGCTCATGCCTGTAATCTCAGCACTTTGGGAGGCTGAGGTGGGCAGTTCACAAGGTCAGGAGTTCGAGACCAGTCTGGCCAACAAGGTGAAACCCCGTCTCTACTAAAGATACAAAAAATTAGCCGGTGTTGTGGTGCATGCCTGTAATCCCAGCTACTCAAGAGGCTGAGGCAGGAGAATGGCTAGAACCGGGGAGATGGAGGTTTCAGTGAGCCAAGATCATGTCATTGCACTCCAGCCTATAGGGCAAGACTCTGTCTCAAAAAAAAAAAATTGCTGGGCTGAGGTTGGAGTAGTCCAAATGGGCCTTTAGGGATTTTCCTGTTTGACAGATGGAGAAACTTAGGTGCATAGTGGAAAAATTGCTGAGGTTACACTCAAAGGCTTAAAGCCAGGATGACTTGATGCCAGAGCCCAGTGGCCAAAGGACACTGCCCCTTGCGGGGGACTAGTAGGCACCTGGGCATGACAGGGTGAGAAAGTATCAGTTGGCGGTCTCTGATCTCAACTGGCTCTTGCCTTTCTTTCTCAGTTCATCTCAAAGAAGGACCCAGAGGATGTCAAAGAGGTGAGGCTCCTGGGAGGAAGAGGGAAGCTTCGGATCTGGAAACTGACAAGGGGCAGCTGGTAACTGAACACTGGCCCTCCTTCCTCCCCGGCCCTGGGCAAGGCAGTGCTGCATCCTGACCCTCACACCCCCTGGGGGCGGACTGGGCATGGGGCTGGCTGCCTCCTACCATTGCCAGTCCCAGGCAAGTCTCATGTCTCTCGTAGGTGGTGGTCTGGAAGCGGTACAGCGACTTTCGCAAGCTGCATGGAGACCTGGCCTACACCCACCGCAACCTCTTCCGCCGCCTGGAGGAGTTCCCGGCTTTCCCCCGGGCCCAGGTGTTTGGTGAGTGTTAGATCCGGGCACTCAGGCCGAAGACAGAGGGAGCATTGGGCAAAGGGGACATCTGCCCAATGAGAAGGCCTGAAACTCTGGGCAGATATACGTTTGGAAGGGCCTTTAGGGATGGCCTTATTTTAAATATTTGGAAACGGAGGCTCAGCGCAGCCTAACCCTGTATATTGTGCTTTTTTTTTTTTTTTTTTTTTTTTTTTGAGACAGAGTCTCACTGTATCGTCCAGGCTGGAGTGCAGTGGCACAATCTTGGCTCCCCACAACCTCCGCCTCCCAGGTTCAAGCAATTCTCCTGCCTCAGCCTCCCAAGTAGCTGGGACTACAGGTGTGCACCACCGCGCCCAGCTAATTTTTTAAGTAGAGACGGGGTTTCACCATGTTGGTCAGGCTGGTCTCAAACCCCTGACCTCGTGATCCACCCATCTCAGCCTCCCAAAGTACTGGGGTATTGCACCTTTTAACATTCCTGGTGGGCCAGGTGCAGTGGCTCACGCCTGTAATCCCAGCGCTTTGGGAGGCCAAGGCAGGTGGATCACCTGAGGTCAGGAGTTCGAGACCAGCCTGGCCAACATGGTGAAACGCTATTTCTACTAAAAGTACAAAAAATTAGCCAGGCGTGGTGGCACATGCCTGTAATCCCAGCTACTCAGGAGCCTGAGGGAGGAGACTCACTTGAACCCGGGAGGTGGAGGTTGCAGTGAGCTGAGGTCGTGCCACTGCATTCCAACCTGGGCAACAAAAACAAAATTCCATCTCAAAAAAAAAAAATTCCTGTCTTCATTAGCTCCATTTTCTTTTTCTTTTTTGTTATTGTTGACAGCCTCACTTTGTTGCCCAGGCTGGAGTGCAGTGGCACTATCTTGGATCACTGCAATTTCCACCTTCCAGGTTCAAGCGATTCTCCTGCCTCAGCCTCCCGAGTAGCTGGGATTACAGGCATGCACCACCACACCTGGCTAATTTTTGTATTTTTAACAGAGACAGGGTTTCACCATGTTGGCAGGCTAGTCTCGAATGCCTGACTTCAAGTGATCTCCTGCCTTGGCCTCCCAAAGTGCTAGGATTACAGGTGTGAGCCTCTGTACCCAGCCTGTTAGCTCCATTTTCAAGGTAAGGGAGCTGAGGCTCAGTAAGGTGAAGGGTCTTGGCCTGTAGGTGGCAGAACCAGGATTCCTTGCCACAGCTACACAGCTGGGATTTCCTGTCGGCCTGTGCCTTCCAAATCAGTGGCCATGAGCCCCATGTGGCTGAGGAGCATGTGGGATGAGAGTAGCTGGGACTACAGGCACACACCACACACCCAGCTAATTTTTATATTTTTAGTAGAGACGGGGTTTCACCATGTAGGCCATGCTGGTCTTGAGCTCCTGAACTCAAGTGATCCACCTGCCTCGGCCTCCCAAAGTGCTGGGATTACAGGCATGAGCCACCATGCCTGGCTGAGATGTTCTTTTGAAGCAAGGTGAAGGATCGCTGCTGTCAGGTCAGTGGGGAGTGCCGCAGACTGGCCACACAGTAACTGGACCAGAGTTAGCCTGCTCTGCTTAATACCTATGGCAGAGCAATGAAACTGTGGCTCAAACCTGTAATCTCAGCACTTCAGAAGGCCAAGGCAGATGAATCTGTTGAGCTCAGAAGTTCAAGACCAGCCTGGGAAACATGGCAAAACCCCATCTCTACAAAAAATACAAAAGCTAGCCAGACATGGAGGTGTGCGCCTGTAGTCCCAGCTACTTGGGAGGCTGAAGTGGAAAGGTAGGTTGATCCCAGGAGAAAGGTTGCGGTGAGCTGAGATTGTGCCACTGTATACCCACCGGCCTGGGTAACAGAGCCAGTCCCTGTCTCAAAAAATAAACGGGGAGCTACTTGCTGTGTGACCTTGGGCAAGTCACTTTTCCTCTGTGAGCCTTACTTTTCTCCTCATTAGATCAAAGCCATCAGAAATGCTTTTGTTTCTTGTTAACTACCTAGCTCCCCCTGTATAGAATATGATATTCACAAGGGCAGAGACTTGTGTCTCCCCTGTACACCTTCTGAGCCTAGCATATAGTAGGTGCTCAGTAAACATCTGGCGAATGAATGAATAGGAAGATTGATCCCCCCTGGAAGCCCCTACCTCACCCCAGGAGGAGCTGGGGAAGACTGCTGGGAAGATGGGTAGGAGGGCAGTGAGTTGCTCAGAGGATCTCTGGCAGGGCCAGGAAAAGTGGCCTTGGGGCAGAAGCCTCTGTGGGTCACTGCCACTCTCCCCTCTTCCTTGTCGTGGGGGCTGTAGGCCGGTTTGAAGCCTCAGTGATCGAGGAGCGGCGAAAGGGAGCAGAGGACCTGCTTCGCTTCACAGTGCACATACCTGCGCTCAACAACAGCCCCCAGCTCAAGGAGTTTTTCCGGGTACGTGTACCCATTCCTTCCACCTTCCCAGAACCTGGGCCATGTACCTACCCACTAGATTGCAGCCCATGACTCCCCATGGCTGGTCTTTCTGTCCTGCAGGGTGGGGAGGTGACCCGACCCTCAGAAGTGTCCAGGGACCTGCACATCCTGCCACCCCCTCTGATCCCCACCCCGCCCCCTGATGAGCCCCGGCTACCCCAGCTGCTCCCTGCAGAAAGGAGGGGCTTCGAGGAATTGGAGGTGCCAGGTACATCGGGGTGGGAGGAAGGAACCAGGGCTGGAGGGTGCAGAGTGGGGAGGGAGCCCACACTCCCTCCTCAGTGATCTTAGTGAGAAATGTGTGTGTATCCCGGGTCTGTCACTTGCTGGCTGAGGAACTTTAGGCAGATCCTTTTCCTTCTCTGCACTACAGTTTCTTAATCTGTAAAATGGGCACAAACCCTAATAATAGGCTTGTCTGTGCCCATGGTTGCTGCAAGGGTTTAGGGACAGAGTAATTCCATTTTGAACGCTGAGAAATAAATGCAGGTATTCATGTCCCCAATTATCTCTTCCTCAGCGGACCCCCCACCATCCAGCCCTGCCCAGGAGGCCCTGGATCTCCTCTTTAACTGTGGGAGCACCGAGGAGGCATCCGGTTCCCCTGCCCGAGGCCCCCTCACTGAGGCTGAGCTTGCGCTCTTTGACCCCTTCTCCAAGGAAGGTAATGAGCTGGGATAGCCGGGAAGGAGCCAAGGCAGGATATCCTTGGGACAGGGAGGAGGGCAGAGCCTCACTAGCCTGCTCAGTGTCTGCGCAGATCTGAGAAAGATGCCCCCTCTGCAATGCTGCCCTTCGGGCCAATAGCAGCCTCATTGAGAATTAGAAGCCCTGTGCCAGGGCTTGTGTGTGGTGTGCTGGGTGCCCCCGTGCAGCGAGTAGCCAGGAGGAAGGAAATGAGGCACTTCCCACGTTGGGGCCGTCTCACTGAGAAGGCTTTAGAAAGAGCCAGGTCCCACTGCCCTGGGACATTTTAGTTCCCTCCCTGAAAGCTCATGGTGGGATTTCAGGGTGTGGCTGCAAATCTTGAAGGCAAGAGGCCTGCTGGTCAATGGGGGTGAGGTCTGAGCTCAAAGAGCAGTTGAAAAGGGAAACCCCTCTGGGTGCCTGCAGCCACTGGCATTTGGGGACGCCAGAGATAGAAGGGCCCCCTGATGGAGGTCAGGGTCCTGGGCACCTTCTCGCTCTGAGATCCTGGGACTTGACAGTCCCAAGTTCTGAGACACTGGAGTTTTTCATTCTAAGATTTGCCAAGTCCTGGCACAGTGACTTACACCTGTAATCTCAACATTTTGGGAGGCTGAGGCAGGAAGATCGCTTAAGCCCAGGAATTCAAGACCAGCCTAGGCAATATACTGAGACTCCATGTGTGTTATTCTTTTTTTTTGAGATGGAATCTTACTCTGTCACCCAGTCTGGAGCTCAGTGACACAATCTCTGCTCACTGCAATCTCTCAGGTTCAAGCCATTCTTCTCCCTCGGCCTCCCGAGTAGCTGGGACTACCGGTGCATGCCACAGTGCCTGACTAATTTTTGTATTTTTAGTAGAGAATAGGTTTCACCATGTTGGCGAGGCTGGTCTTGAACTCCTGACCTCAAGTGATCTGCCCGTCTCAGCCTCCTAAAGTGCTGGAATTATGGGTGTGAGCCACAGCACCTGGCCTGTTACTCTTAGAATTAAAAACTTATATAAGGCCAGGCATGGTGGCTCACACCTGTAACTCCAGCACTTTGGGAAGCCAAGGCAGGCAGATCACGAGGTCAAGAGATTGAGACCATCCTGGCCAATATGGTGAAACCTGTCTCTACTAAAAATACAAAAATTACCTGGATGTGCTGGCACACGCCTGTAGTCCCAGCTACTTGGGAGGCTGAGGCAGGAGAATCGCTTGAACCTGGGAGATGAGGCTGTTGCAGTGAGCTGAGATCATGCCACTGCACTCCAGCCTGGGCAGCAGAGCAAGACTCCATCTCAAAAAGAAACCAACAAAGCAAAACCTATTTTAAAAATATAAGGAAAAGAAAAAATTTGCCAAGTTTATGATGTCACTGCTGGCATGGTGTGGAGTGGCTGATCTCACTCCGGGATAATCATGGGAGAGTTTCCATTTTGATTCCCGAGCAGTTTTAAGGCTGTTTCGTTGGTGTCCCTTCTTCACCCTTTGGTGACCTCCTGGGCAGACAGACCCATGGCTTTCTGGTCAGTTTAAGGCATGTGAGCTCTCTCCCTCAGGCAAGAAAATGTCTAGTCCTGGCCGGGCGCAGTGGCTCATGCCTGTAATCCCAGCACTTAAGGAGTC
Source organism: Cheracebus regulus (assembly GCA_963574635.1). Classification (NCBI taxonomy): domain Eukaryota; kingdom Metazoa; phylum Chordata; class Mammalia; order Primates; family Pitheciidae; genus Cheracebus; species Cheracebus regulus. The sequence goes on from CAUYQU010060169.1 coordinate 30,781, forward strand.
CCAGTCGGGTGGATCACGAGGTCAAGAGTGAAACCCCATCACTACTAAAAATACAAAAAATTAGTCAGATGTGGTGGCGCATGCCTGTAGTCGCAGCTACTTAGGAGGCTGAGGCAGGAGAATCACTGGAACCCAGGAGGCGGAGGTTGCAGTGAGCCGAGATCGCACCACAGCACTCCAAACTGGGCGACAGAGTGAGACTCCATCTCATAAAAAAAAAAAAAAAAAAAAAAAAGTCTAGTCCTGTCTGAATTAGGACCACCATCTCCCGGTCTCAGCCTCCCCACTCCACCTGGCTCAAGCCTGACCAGTGACCTGCAGGTGTGAGGAATCTCCTTTCACTTTTTTGAGACAGAGTTTTGTTCTTGTTGCCCAGGCTGGCATGCAATGGCACGATTACTTACAGCAACCTCTGCTTCCTGGGTTCAACCGATTCTTCTGCCTCAGCCTCCTAAGTAAGTAGCTGGGATTATAGGCATGCGCCACCATGCCCAGCTAATTTTATAGTTTTAGTAGAGACGAGGTTTCTCCATGTTAGTTAGGCTGGTCTCCAACTCCCAACCTCAGGTGATCCGCCTGCCTCGGCCTCCCAGAGTGTTGGGATTACAGGCGTGAGCCACTGCGCCTAGACTGTTTTTTTTTTTTTTTGAGATCAAATCTTGCTCTGGATTTCCCAGGCTGGAGTGCAGTGGCACTATGTCACCTTACTCCAACCTCCGCCTGCTGGATTCAAACGATTCTCCTGCCTCAGCCTCCTGAGTAGCTGGAACTATAGATGTGTGCCACCTGGCTAATTTTTGTATTTTTAGTAGAGACAGGGTCTTGCCATGTTGGTCAGGCTGGTCTCGAACTCCTGACCTCAAGTGATCCACCCGCCTCAGCCTCCCAGAGTGCTGAGATTACAGGCATGAGCCGTGGTGCCTGGCCTGTTTACTTTTCCTGTTCTGCTTCCTCTCTTCCCTGCTCCTGCCTCTCCAGGGTTGGGGAGTGGGACAAAGGAATGGGAGGGAAAGGCAATGTTGGTGTCCTGGGGCTGTTGTGCCTGGCCTCTGGGTGGCAAGCATCCAAGTGCTCTGCCCTTCTGCCAGCTGAGGCCCTGCTGGGCAGGAGCTTTACTATTTTCTCTTTTTTTTCTTTCTTTTTTTTCTGAGACAGGGTCTTGCTCTGTCACCAGGCTAGAGAGCAGTGGTGCGATCACAGGTCATTGCAGCCTCTACCTCCTAGGCTTAAGTGATCCTCCCACCTCAGCCTCCTGAATAGCTGGGACAGAACCTCAGGCATTCACCATCACGCCCAGCTAAGTTTTTTAATTTTTGTAGAGACGAGAGCTCACTGTGTTGCCCAGGCTGGTCTCAAACTCCTGGGTTTGAGTAGTCCTCCCACCTCGATCTCCCAAAGTGCTGGATTATAGGCATGAGCCACTGTGTCCAGCCAGGATCTTTTCAAGACCCTTCACAGACAGCTCCTGTAAGACATTCACTCAGCATATGGGAGGTTTCAGTGAGCTGAGATCAAGCCATTGCACTCCAGCCTGGGCAACAAGAATGAAGCTCTGCCTCAAAAAAAAAAAAAAAAAAAAGGAAGCTAAGGCTGTTTTTACAAAAGCACATGAACCCTATCGATCAAATAGATCATGGCTAGTTTTTGATCCACAGGCAACTTCTGGATTGCTGTGGCATTGGTCCCCTCCACTGGGGACAAGCTGATACCCTGATGGACGAAAGAGGTCTGGGAGTTGGGCAGAGGGCCTTGGGAAAGGAAGGGCTCGTCTGGTCTGAGTCCTCTCTGATTGCAGAAGGTGCAACCCCCAGCCCCACCCATGTGGCTGAGCTGGCAATGATGGAGGTGGAGTCTGGAAGGCTGGACCAGGAACCCTGGGAACCAGGAGGGCAGGAGGAGGAAGAGGATGGGGAAGGAGGGCCCACCCCTGCCTATCTAAGCCAGGCCACAGAGCTCATCACCCAGGCCCTGCGTGATGAGAAGGCAGGCGCCTACGCTGCCGCGCTCCAGGGCTACCGAGACGGAGTGCACGTCTTACTCCAGGGAGTGCCCAGTGAGTAGGGACTGAGGGTGGAGGGTCAGGCCTGGGCCTCAGGTGGGGCAGTGAAGAAGGGAGCAAAAAACAAGCACTTCAAGGATCAGGAGCTCTTGCTCCTCACTGACCAGCTGTGTAACCTTGGGCAGATTTTTGTTTCTGTTTCTTTTTTTAACCTCTTGTGCCCTCGGGTTTCTTAATTGTGGAATGGGGAGAATGGACGCTGGGCCCCCAGGAGGAGGGAAAAGCACATGGTGATGCTCTGTGAATTGTAAAGGACCAGACTAGGGGTTCTGACTAGACTGGTGGTGCCCAGGTGCCTCAGCTTAGCAGTCTCTCCACAGGTGACCCATCGCCTGCCCGCCAGGAAGGTGTGAAGAGGAAGGCAGCCGAGTACCTAAAGCGGGCAGAGGAGATTCTGCACCTGCACCTATCCCAGCTCCCGCCCTGATCCGGGGAGTGAGTCCTTCCCTGGGACTCACGCTTCAGCACTGCCAGCCCCTGGTCCCCTCCCCAGGGCCTGGCCCTACCTCCTGGTCTTACAACCCCAGGGGCCATTTCTGAAGGTAACTGGACCAAGAATGAGAAAAATAATGAATCTCAGCTCCCTAACTACACCTGCCACCTTGGAATCAAGGACTCACACTTCTGACCCTGTCTTTTTTTTTTTTTTTTTTTTTTTTGAGATGGAGTCTCACTCTGTCGCCCAGGCTGGAGTGCGGTGATGTGATCACAGCTCACTGCAACCTTTGCCTCCCAGGTTCAAGCGATTCTCCTGTCTCAGCCTCCCTAGTAGCTGGGATTGTAGGCACTCGCCGCCACCACGCCCAGCTAGTATTTTGTATTTTTAGTAGAGACGGGGTTTCACCATGTTGGCCAGGCTGCTCTGGAACTCCTGACCTCCAATGATCCGCCCGCCTCGGCCTCCCAACGTGCTAAGGTTACAGGCGTGAGTCACCATGCCTGGCCCCCACCTGTCTGTCTGGATGTGTGAGCAGCAGCAACGGTCGTTAAACCATTAGCTTACCCCTCTAGAACGGGTCTGCAAACTCCCACCTGCAGACAGATCCAGCCCACCTCCTTTTTAATGTAAGGCCTGTGAGCTACAGTGGTTTTTACATTTTTTTAAATTAAATCCAATACTCTGTGACAGGTGAAAATTATATGAAATTTAAGAGTCTATAAATAAAACTTGTTGGAACACAAACAGGCTGATTCATTTAGTATTGTGATGGCTGCGTTCGCGCTACACTGGCAATTGAACAGTTGCAGAGTTGGGTCTTTGCCGCCTGCAAATCCCAAAACATGGCCCTTTGCAGAAAGCATTTGCTGATCCCTGAGCTAGAAAATAGGGAGCATAGTCTCCAGGGAAACAGACAATGACAAGCCAATGGAGCCGTTTTATTGGGTGGAAGGGACGAAGGAGAGGAACCCAAAGCGGGGGTACTTGTCTTGGAGGCCCCAAAGCCAAATACGGATTGCTCAGCCGGCTGGAGCCCGGCAGGACTGGGGGGCGCGGCCTCAGTCCCGCCCCACCCCCGCCCCCGCCCCGCCCCGCCTCGCCTCGCCTCTCCACAAAGCGATTGGCTGCGGCAGGGACTACACCGGTGTATCATGGGAGCATTCCGGACTACACTCTAGAAAAACCGAGGGGCGCGCGCAAAGCTGAACTTGGCGCTTCATGGGGACTTTTTGCCGCGCCGGAACCGCAGGGGCGTTGCAGGACCACAGCGCAGTGCATCTGGGGAGGGCGATTCGACGGGACCGGGTGAGAGGACAGAGGTGGGCAGGGGCGGGCGGCGGTGGACCGACGGGAGACCAGGAGGCCGGAGATCATGGCGGGTAGGCGGGTCCAGCCATGTTCAGCCCCGCCCCGGTGCCCCCCATAGCCAGCCGGCCTCGCGTACCCTTCCCGGCACCGCCATCCCCGGGATCATGAGCCCCCACCGTCTCCTCACAGCCCCCTCATGCCCGGCTGCGAGCTACCCGTGGGCACCTGTCCGGACATGTGCCCGGCCGCCGAGCGCGCTCAGCGCGAAAGGGAGCGCCGCCTGCACCGCTTGGAGGTGGCGCCGGGGTGTCGCCAAGACCCGCCGCGCGCCGACCCGCAGCGCGCGGTGAAGGAGTACAGCCGACCAGCCGCCGGCAAGCCCCGGCCCCCGCCCAGCCAGCTGCGTCCGCCCTCTGTGCTGCTGGCCACCGTGCGCTACCTGGCCGGTGAGGTGGCGGAGAGCGCAGACGCCGCCCGCGCAGAGGTGGCCAGCTTCGTGGCGGACCGCTTGCGAGCCGTGCGCCTGGACCTGGCCCTGCAGGGCGCGGGCGACGCCGAGGCAGCAGTGGTGCTCGAGGCAGCGCTGGCCACACTGCTGGCCGTGGTGGCGCGGCTCGGGCCCGACGCGGCGCGGGGACCTGCAGACCCAGTGCTGCTGCAGGCGCAGGTGCAGGAGGGCTTCGGCTCGCTGCGGCGCTGCTACGCTCGGGGCGCCGGACCGCACCCCCGACAGCCCGCCTTCCAGGGCCTCTTTCTGCTCTACAACCTGGGTGAGTTGGGGTCCCGGCAGCTGGGTGGAGCATGGGGACAGGAGCCCTCCATGACAGTGGAGGTAGGGAAAGGAAGGATTAGCTTTAACATCTCACCATTAGCTCCCTCCCAGGACAGCACAAGATCCACCCAGCCCCGACATGGGACCTCGGGCCCGTCTCTGAGTCTTAGTTACCTCAGGAGTAAAAGTGGAGGGGGCGAGGATGGAACGGGAGAGTTGGCCTAAATCGTGATCGTGATTTTTAACCTTTTTTTTTTTTTTTGAGACGGATTCTCTCTCAGTCATCCAGGCTGGAGTGCAGTGGCATGATCTTGGCTCACTGCAACCTCCGCCTCCTGGGTTCAGGCGACTCTCCTGCCTCAGTCTCCCGAGGAGCTGGGACTACAGGTGCGCGCCACCGCGCCTGGCTAATTTTTGTATTTTTAGTAGAGATAGGGTTTCACCCTGTTGGCCAGGCTGGTCTCAAACTCCTGACCTCAAATGATCCACTCACCTCTGCCTCCCAAAATGCTGGGATTACAAGCATGAGCCACCGCACCCAGCCTGTTGGTGTTTTTTGAGACAGGGTCTCACTTTGTTGCCCAGGCTGGCTTGATCACAGTTTATTGCAGCCTCAACCTCCAGGGCTCAAGGGATCCTCCTCCCTCATCACCTTCCGAGCAGCTGACACCACAGATGTGCACAACCTGGCTAACTTAAAAAATTTTGGGGGGGCCGGGCGCGGTGACTCACGCCTGTAATCTCAGCACCTTGAGAGGCCGAGGTGGGTGGATCACGAGGTCAAGAGATCAAGACCATTCTGGCCAACATGGTGAAACCCCGTCTCTACTAAAAATACAAAAATTAGCTGGGCGTGGTATCGCATGCTTGTAATCCCCACTACTCCAGAGGCTGAGGCAGGAGAATTGCCTGAACCTGGGAGGGGGAGGTTGCAGTGAGCTGAGATCCCGCCACTGCACTCCAGCCTGGCACCTGGAGACAGAATGAGACTGTCTCAAAAAAAAAATGTATAGAGATGGGGTCTCACTTGTTGCCACTCGAGTTCCTGGGCTCAAGTGATCCTCCTGCCCCACCTTCCCAAGTATCTGGGTGCCTGCCATCATGCTCAGTTAATGGTTTATCTTTGTTCACACTGCTTCTGTGAAGAAGACAAGTAATTTTCCGTGGTCTAGTAGGGGAAGAAACCGAAGCCCAGGGTTGTGAGGTGACTTGCCTCTTGACACAGCACTGGTTAACAGTAGCAGAGGTAGGACCATGATTTTCTTTTAATTTTTTAAAATTTATTTTTATATAGAGATTGGGGTCTTGCCATGTTGACCAGGATGATCTCAAACTCCTGGGCTAAACTGATCTTACCACCTTGGTCCCCCAAAGTGCTGGGATGACAGGCATGAGCCACTGTGCCTAGCTCTCTAATAAGCTCTGTTCTGGCTGGGCCCTCTCTACTAAAAATGCAGAAGTTATCTGGGCATGTGGCACAAGCCTGTAATCTCAGCTACTTGGGAGGCTGATGCAGGAGAATCACTTGAACCTGGGAGGTGGTGGAGATTGTAGTGACCCACTATACTTCAGCCCAGGTGACAGAGCAAGTGGTCTCAAAAAAAAAGGGCGGGGGGGGGCTCTGTTCTCTACAGTTGTAACAAAATGCTGTTGACGTCACAACCTATTAATTGTTCAGAAGCCCCAGTTTACAAAAGAGGCCCAAGTTTCCAGTGCCTGAGACTCTTCTGGAAGGGAAGTAGGAGCATAGTCTCCTGAAGGAAGTGGCCTTCCCAGGTGGTCAGGGGAAGGTGAGGCAGAATTGCCTTCCAAAACTGTGGGTGCAGGGAAGCCAGGGTAGTGGGAAATCCAAGTCAGAAAACTTGGATTGGGGTCACCACTCTCAGACGAGTCATTAAGTTATCTGGGCCAGCTTCCCAAAGCCTACTTCAGGGTTGTAAGTAAGGATCCTGACTGCAGGAGGTTGAGAGCCTGAGGCAACTCATTCAAATATGGGTCAGGGAAGGAGCCAATGGCTGGACCTTAGAGGGAAGAGGGAAGGTGGGCTGGGCCTGGAGAAGGGGCGTGGTTAGGAGGTAGGTGGGAGGGAGGTCTGAGCTTGGGCCAGAGGAGGTGGGCGTGGCAAGGAAGAATGAGGAGTTGGGAGGGGAGATGGTTGTGGTCCTGTAGGGACCTGGAATCCTCATTCTAGCTTCCCGCCCTCACAGGCTCCGTGGAGGCCCTGCACGAGGTTCTACAGCTACCTGCTGCCCTGCGTACCTGCCCGCCCCTGCGCAAGGCCTTGGCTGTAGATGCTGCCTTCCGAGAGGGTAATGCTGCCCGCCTGTTCCGCCTACTCCAGACCCTGCCCTACCTGCCAAGTTGTGCTGTGCAGTGCCATGTGGGCCATGCACGCCGGGAAGCCCTGGCCCGCCTCGCGCGTGCCTTTAGCACCCCCAAGGGCCAGACCTTGCCTCTGGGCTTTATGGTCAACCTGCTGGCCCTGGATGGACTCAAGGAAGCACAGGACCTGTGCCAGGCCCACGGGCTGCCCTTGGATGGAGAGGAGAGAGTTGTGTTCCTGAGGGGTCGCTACCTGGAGGAAGGGCTGCCACCTGCCGGTACATGCAAGGTGTTAGTGGATAGCAAACTTCGAGGACGCACCCTGGAGGAGGTGGTCATGGCAGAAGAGGAAGATGAGGGCATGGACAGACCTGGATCCCTAGCCTGAGGAGGGAATGTGAGCCTCCCAGAGCCCCGGATTGGGTCAGAGCAGTTAGGTTTCTTTTTCCATGGTTCCCAGATAATAAAAGGAACTTGTTTTGTTGGTACCAGTCACTAGACTTGATTTATTTGGGCAACTATTGTAGGAAGTTAGGACACAGCACGCAGGGAGAGGAACGCAGACCAGGCAAGGCCAAGGCACCCCGTGCCTCAGTTTCTCCACTGGTCCTTGGCCTTGGTGATCTGAGTTGGCATGCATCCCATCTTCACCCACCCACCAGCAAGAGCACTTGGTGGTTTTGCCATTCCCACCATCCCTGTCCCCTGCTGCCCACCCTCTGCCACCTGCACCAGGGTGAGGGTGAGTTGCGTCAGGGCTTGCCATTCCCCTCAGGACCCCAAGCTGTTGCCTGAGAAGCTTGAGAGGGTCCTGTGGTTGTGCCCTCTCCTGGCACCAAGGAAGACAAAGACATCCCAGGAAAGCAGGCGGGAGAGGGTGGGGGTAAAGGGAGGGCTAAAGAACGAGGGCTGGGGTCAGAGGTCAGCCACAGGCCTCAGGGTGGCTGCTGCACCCTCCAGGGCCATCACCACAATGCTGATCTGTCTCTGCACCTCAGCCCAAGCTTCAGATCCAGGGGCTGTGTCCCTGGCCCTGGAGCAGGCATTGGATAGGCCCGGGAATGTGGCTATGGAGCCTGTGCGAGGCGCCCAGAGCACATGGCTGATAGGAGAAATGGGACAGGATCAGGGTCAGGAAAGAGCAGCCTCGGTCTGGAACTGGCTCAGCTCCTGTACACTGCTAGGCAGAAAAGCACCTCCCTCTATTTGTCTCTGAAAGCTGGGGGGCTCTTACAGCAGTGGCAGTAAAGAAGGAAATGTAGGTTCTAGTCCCAGCTCCCACAGGGACCCTCAACCTCCCCTCCCTGAGCCTCACATTCCCAACTTCTTCAGGGGCTGGGTTGTACGGTAAAGGGCCGAGAAGCTGCCCACCTCCTCTCTCAGGTCGGGGGCCTTGCCCGGCCCCACCTTTAGGCACGTCCCAGGACTTGGGAACAGACTCACCTGTAGTAGCGTTCCTCTGGGAAGGCTCGAGGATTCAGGAAGGTCCGTTCCAAGAGCATCAGCTGGTCATTGAGCATCCGGACCTGCAGGGGACTGGTGGAGGCAGGACCTGCCGGTCACCCTGGAGCCAGCAGCCCAGCTACCAGCCTGGTATCCTTCCCTGGATGCTGCCCTCCCAGACCCTGCCTGCTGCCCTTGCTCACTCAGGGCTGCCCTTCTGCAGTGTTGATATGCGTTCGACCAAGGCTGCAGCTTCTGCATCAAACTTCTCCACTGCAGTCACCAGAGGCCCTGTGAGGAACAAGCAGTGGCTTAGTCCTGGGGGTGCAGGGCTCCCCATGCCTCAGCGTCAGGGGCTGTGCATACCTAGGCTGATGCCGTGCTGCTCCAGCAGGGCCCCGAGGTCTTGCTGGGCTGCCTGCAGGAAGTTGTGGAGTGTCTCACTGTAGTCACTGACGTTGAGGGGCAAGAAGAAGCTGTCACTGAGCCGGAGAATCACACTCCCTGCTGTCTGGGCCACAGCCTGATGGCTGCTGAAGCCTGCAGCAAGGGTCACAAGGCCAGGGCTCGGTCTTCAGCCTCTCTTGTCCTGGTCTCAGGATGCCCCTTGACCCCTCCTCACCTGGGTCCAAAAACTTGTCCACATAGTCAAAGGTGTCAAAGGCTGTGTGATAGGTGGGGTAGATCCTGGCTGAAGTCTTGCTCTGGGGGAACAAGGCCCAGAGGTGAGAGGTTTGGGATGGGAAGTGGGAGAAGTTATACCTCCAGGGAGCTACAAAATGTGGGCATTATCTCCATTGGATCCTGGCCATGTATGTGAGGTGGGTTCTAGAATTTCCACAGAAAAGGAAACTGAAGCTCAGAGAAGTTAACCTGCCTGACATCACACAGCTAATCAGTGGCAGAGCTGGGTCTGGTGCCAGTTTCCAGTTTCACAGGAAGGAGAAGAAGCTGGGGCTTTGGAGTCACATAAAAAGATTGAAATCTCTACTACTGAGGATCACTGTGGCTGTGAAGTGGAGAACGCACTTTTTGGAGCATGAAATGGAGATTCCAGCTGGTCACTCTGCACCCCTTGTCTTGTTTTACCTTTACCCCAACGCTCACACCAATGGTATGGGTCATCCCTGCTTCATACTCTGAGTTAATCAATGCTGAGATTAACTTTTTCCCCTTACATTTTAAGATCTCTTAAAACAGGATACTTCTTACAGGCAATGCCATCCTACAACGGGTTGGAAGTGGTGGTTTTTCTTCCCTGAATATTGCATATGAATATAGCATAATGGCGCATCTTATAATCAGTAGTTTCTTACATTTGGTAACATAGATAAGCATAAAGAGATGCTTGAAAAGGTTACGAAACTTGGCAGAGGCTGGGTAGTGAGTCTCATGCCTGTAATCCCAGCACTTCTGGAGGCTGAGGTGGGAGGATGGCTTGAGCCTAGGAGTTCAAAACCAGCCTGGCAACAAAGCAAGACTCCATCTATATAATGGATATATAATGTGTGCATGTGTGTGTGTGTGTGTTTAAGAAACTTGGCAGAAGTAGCAATGAGTAAAGGAGAAGGGTTCAGTCTATACCAGAACAGCCCCAGGAAGAGGAGGTGGTGCCTGCAGCAAGGTACCAGGGCAGGGGTAGAGGGGTTCCTGCTCACGCGGTCATAGGTGTAGGCGAGGTCCATGGAGGAGATGCCCAGGAAGTGAATGAAAGGTGCATAGTCGCTGCCAGCACCCAGAGAACCCAGGCTGCGGGAAGGAAGGGGGCCGGGATAAAGAGCACTGGGCCGGACCACCGAGCCCCGGGCCCTCTTCCGAACCTAGGCTTACTTGGGGACTAGGCCGTACACCGGGCTGCTGCGGTTGAAGTACCGGATCCAGTTGTCGTAGATGCTCAGGTCGCCAGGGCCTGGTGAGCGGATCTGGCAGGAGGGAGAATTTAGCCACGGTGCAGGGCTCTCCCTAGCCCCAACAACAAGGGGGTCCTCCACCGGTCTCCTGCCCACCCACGGTCCAGTCCTTACGAGGCTCGCCCCAGCCTCAGTCCAGCCCCAGCAGATCTAGAGAGTACCACTCCCAGCCCCGCCCACCCGCGCGGCCCCGCCCACCGCACTGCCCCGCCCCCTTCCACCTCTTTGGTTGCAGAGAAGACGACACTCTGAACTGGGGGTGTCCCCTGCACCCTGAGGGTAGCATTGGCTGTAGGAGGAGGGGAGAAAGACTGTTTGGGCCCCAGCCCCTTCTTTTACCCACCCCGTCGTCAGGCCGTCCCCTCCCCTTTCCCACCCCGCCACCCCCATACCAAACACCGAGATGTCGACATTGATGTAGGCCACCGTGCGCTCCTGCAGCTTGTTGAAGAACTCCTGCGGGTGCGAGGGGCGACGTCAGTCCCGCGCCGTGCTGCCCTGGGAACCCCTTTCAATCCCCTACAGGGTAGGGCCACTCACTTCTGTGAACTCCGTGGAGCCAATGAGCCCAAACTCCTCAGCCCCCCAGCTCGCAAACACGATGGATCTGCGGGGACGCCAGGTGCCTGGGAAGAGGGGATAGAGGGTTGGAAAACGGAGTCCTCCTGATCCTGGGGTGCCTTAGGAGAAAGGCTGCGGACGTGGGGAGGAGGGGAGAGCTGGAAAAAGCGGAGCAGCTCGTGACAGGAGGTCGTGGCTGCAGCCAGGCCCTCTAGGAGGCTCCCGCGCCAAACACTGACCCCAACTCCAAGCTTCCCAAAGGGTCAGGTAGGCCCTTGGCCAGAATGTCCGCCGCCCCTCTCTCTGTGGGCATGCTCTGGGAAGACTTCCGACCCTCCACCCTCAACCCCCGCCTCCAGGCCAAACTCCACAGCCTCCTTCACTTGGTGATAACACATGAACGTTTCCTCGTAGAGCCTTATCCACGTTGAACCAATCCTTACAACAATGCCTTGAGGGAGAAAATATTATTATTTCCATTTCACAGTTGAAGAAACTGAGACAGAGAAGCTAAATGACTTTCCCAGGGTCACACAGCTGGTAGGCAGCAGAGCCAGTTTCAAATCCAGATATTTGGCTCCACACTGCTACAGCGGGCATAGGGACTGGAGGTGAAAGCCAGGCTGCAGGGTGCTCCGCTCCCGGGTTCAGGCAGCAGAATCGCTTGAGCCTGGGAGGCAAAGGTTGCAGGGAGTCGAGATCTCACCACTGCATCCAGCCTGGATGAAAGAGTCTCACTCTGTGACCCAGGCTGGAGTACAGTGGTGCGATCTCGGCTCACTGCAACCTCAACTTCCTGGGGTCCAGTGATCCTCTCACCTCAACCTAGCTGGGACCACAGGCACACACCACCATGCCTGGCTTATTACGTATTTTTGGTAGAGATGGGGTTTCTCCATGTTGCCCAGGCAGTCCTGAACTCCTGAGCTAAAGCGATACACCCACCTCAGCCTCCCAAAGTGCTGGGATTATAGGCATGAGCCACTGCAACCAGCAAATGAAGAATTTTTCAGTGTGATGTGATTACATGCTTCCAATAACAAATTTTGACACTTTTTTCTGCCAAAAATATATAATCTAAATCAAATGAGACAAACCCAAATTGAAGGGTATTTGACATAATAATAGCAGGACAATAATAAAAGGATCATGAAAGAGTAATAAACAGCTAAACAATTATTATGGATTAAAGGAAACTAGTGACCAGATCACTAGTGTGGTCTTGGATTGGAGCGTGATCATGGCTCACTGCAGCCTCAACCTCCCAGGCTCAAGCGTTCCTCCTACACAGCCTCTGAAGTAGCTGGGACCACAGGCATATGCCACCGTGCCTAGTTATTTTTTTATGTTTATTTTTTGTAGAGACAAGGTCTCACTATGTTGCCCAGGTTCGTCTTGAACTCCTGGGCTCAAGCAGTCTGCCCACCTCAGCCTCCCAAAGGGCTGGGATAACAGGCATGAACCACCGTGGCCAGGCTTCAAGTCTCTTTTCTGAGCTGTGACTTTAATATCATACAAGGAGCGGGAGGGAGCTTGACAGGAGTGGAGCGTTCCTGTGCAATTACAGTTGAGTGGGGATCGGTTCAGATGCCAAGCTTAGAACTCTGGGATGTTATAGGTAAGGGAAGATGAAGAAGTTCTGGAGCTGATGGCAGTGATGGCTGCACAACTTCAGAAATGTACTTAATGCCACTGAGTCAAATACTTACAAATGTAAAACTGCTGAATTGTGTTATGCATATTTTACCACGAATTTTTGAAACTAAAGAAAGAGGGCCTGGCATAGGAACTCACAATGATCAATGTGGATCATTGAGTCCTGGAGTTCAAGACCAGCCTAGGTAACATAGTGAGACCCCCTATCTCTATAAAAATAAATAACTAAAACTAAAACAGAAACCAGAAATCAACATGGGAAGACCTAAATTCCCATCTTCCTTAAGGCTGGTGTCACGCATTTCTGCCCCCAGGGCCCTCAGGCGTGGCAGAGAGAACACTGCAGGGTGAGGGAGAGGAGGTGGAACGGGAAGGTGACCTCTAGGGGCAAGAGTCCCTGGGCCAGGAGAGGGGGCCACCTCACCCTTCTTCAGCAGGGTCCCCAGGACTCGGGAGAGCTCCAGGAGGACGGCAGTGCCGCTGCTGGGGTCCACGGCCCCGTGCACCCAGCTGTCTCGGTGGTTCCCATACAGCACGTATCGATCTGGCCAGAGGAAGAAAGGCAGAGAACCAGAGAAGAGGGAGAGGTGGGCAGGGCAGCTGGGGTGGGGGTGGTGAGGGCAGGGCTGGATGAGGATGCAGTGGCAGCGGCACCCAGAGCACAGCAGGGGCCTGGGGCGCGGCGAGCGACAGGACGGCTCACCAGGCTCCACAGCCCCGCGGATGATACCCAGGACGTTGGAGGAGTTCCGCAGCTCCAGGCGGTTGTGGACGCTCACATTCACCTGACTGGGGAGGGTGAAGGGTGTGAGAAAACTCCTGGCCTTGCCCGCTGCCCCCCACCCAGTGCAGGAGACACCACGGCCCGAGCTGGAAAGCAACTTCAAGGTCATTGGGCCAGAGGAGCAGGGCTGGAGCCCGCGCTCCTGCCCACTCACTGGATAGGTGCTTACTGGGTACTTAGCCCCTGACTAAGCTCCGGGCAACGACTGCCACAGATGTGTACCTGGTGCTTATGGGGCCTCCCTCTCCCAGGCGAGACACACCGCAAGGACAGGAAGAGCTGAGTGAAGGGGCCTGGGAGGAGAGGGCACCTGGAGGCCGGGGGTGCTGCAGGGAGGGAGGGTGGTACAGATCGGGAGTGGCAGAGGCCCTGATTTGGGAAGGAGCTTGGCATCTTCAAGAGAGGGAGTCATGGGGTGCAGATGTCGAGAGGAGGTGGGAGGGGCAAGGGAATCCCCGCAGGACACAGCTGCCGCTGTTTCACAAACTCCCCCAAAGACAAGACAGGTATTCTGGGGTCATGAGAGGGTCTGGGAGAGAGAAGAAAGGGGAAGATCCGGCTTTGAAGTGGAAAGAGGGAATGCAATCACAAGGGAAAGGGAGAGGTGAGTTGGGGGAGAGGGCGGCTGAGGGAGAAGGGGTCTGCGCCTCACCTGTCTGCTGAGAAGTTTCCATCAGGCCGGAAGCCGGGACCCAACCTGTAGCTGCAGCCCAGTGCTCCCTGCCAGGTGGTTGGAGCCAAAGCTCCGTTGAGGTTGCTGGGAAGGAGGAAGAGGCCCTTCAGGGTAAATGTGGGTGTGGGGCTTGAAGTTTGGAGGCCACTGGGTGCTGGGCAGGACACCCCAGGGCACAGACTCACCAGAGCAGGTCTCTTGCATCCTGGAAGCCAATGGGCTGTGTAGGAATTGGGGGAAATCCGGAGACATTGACAAGGTCCAGGCGGAAGGAAGAGGGAATGGCTGGAAAGTAGGGAGTCAGAGGGTCCCCAAAATACTCGTAGTAGGAGCCTCGCTCGACTCCTGAGGGAGGCAGGTACCAGGAGTTGGGAAAGGTTTCGCTGGGTGAGCTCAGCCCGTCGTTGATGTCGGCGGGGTCTGTGTACACCAGCACCCCGGCCACCCCGTGCTTGGCAGCATTCACAGCCTGCAGCGGGCAGAGGAGATTGTGTGTAAGGGAGGGACAGGGACCGGTGTCCTGTTCCTCTCCCTCCCTCCTCCACTGTGGAAGCCAGGATAGACCGATCTTCCCACCATCACTATGATGTTTGCACAAGTCATTTATGGCAGTGCTGCTCGCAACAGCAAAGGCCGGTTCGGCACAGCCAAGCCGGTGCCTATCAGTGGAGTCTGGTTGAATATCAGGGACATCCTACAGTGGAATATCATGAAGTTGTGTAAAATAACACAGTTGTGGGCTGGGTGTGGTGGCTCACACCTGTAATCCCAGCACTTTGGGAGGCCGAGGCGGGTGGATAGGTCAGAAGTTTGAGACCAGCCTGGGCAACATGGTGAAATCCCATCTCTACTAAAATTACAAAAATTAGCTGGGTGTGGGGGCAGGTGCCTGTAAGCCCAGCTACTCAGGAGGCTGAGGCAGGAGAATCACTTGAGCTGGGTGACAGAGGTTGCAGTGAGCCGAGATCAGGCCACTGCACTCCAGCCTGAGCAACAGAGCCAGACTCTATCTCAAAAAAGGTAAAAGAACAAGGTTGTGTTCTCGTGTCCACAACAGCGCTATTCTCAATGGCCAGAAGGAGGAAACAGCCCAAGTGTCCATCAACAGATGAATGGCTAAACCAAATGTGGGCTGTAACATACATTAGAGGCGGGACACAGTGGCTCACGCCTGTAATCCCAGCACTTTGGGAGGCCAAGGCAAGCAGATCACCTGAGGTCAAGACTAGCCTGGCCAACATGGTGAAACCTTGTCTCTACTAAAAATACAAAAATTAGCCAAGTGTGGTGACACACACCTGTAGTCCCAGCTACTTGGGGGGCTGAGGCATGAGAGTCGCCTGAACCCAGGAAGTGGAGGTTGCAGTGAGCTGAGATCGTGCCATTACACTCCAGTCTGGGCAACAGAGTAAGACTCTGTCAAAAAAAAAAAAAAAAGGAATATTATTCAGCCTAGAAAGAAATAAAGTTCTGATACATCAATGAGCCTTGAAGATGTTATATTAAGTAAGATAAGCCAGACACAAAAAGACAAATATCTTACACTTTCACTTATGCGAGGTACCTAGAATAGGCAAATTCATAGAGACAGAAAGTAGAATCGAGGTTAAAGGAAACAGAGTAGGGGCTGGGGCAGCGACGTGGGGAGTTATTGTTAAATCAAGTTTCTGCTTGAAATGATGAAAAAGTTCTGGAAATGGATAGTGGAGATGGTTAATTGATACTCTGTGTATTTCGGCACTGCTTGTTCCCCTTTCTTTTTCTTTTCCTTTTTTCTCTTTCTTTTCTTCCTTTCTTTCTCCCTGCCTCCCTTCTTTCTTTCTCTTTTCCCAGCTCTTCTGATGGACACTTTGTTTAAATTGTGGTAAAGTATACATAACATGAACTTAGCACGTGGAGTGTGTAGGTCAGTGGCACTGAGTACATTCATTTTTTTTTT
>CAUYQU010060171.1:0-69219 GCA_963574635.1 Cheracebus regulus
TTGTCCTTGCAGGTTATACACCTCCAGCTCTTTCTGCCTCCCTTACTGGCTCCTACCAGAAACTCTCCCAACAGCGTGGCCTCTGAGTTCACGTTTAAAGTCATTTACAGTGGAGTTACCTCTATGGCTCTTAATCAGAAAACGTTAAATAGGTATGTGGTGGCTCATACCTATGGCTAGATGGTGGAAGGACCAGGCTGGCACAGGAGGAGACTGGGGTAGAAGAGGAGCTCTTCAGCTACCAGGCCTAGACAGGGAAGGGCTGGGCTTGTCCTGTGCTGTCTCTGAAGCACAGGGTTTCACCCAAGGAGTCCTGGAGAAGGGAGGCCTATGGAAAGGGCAGGGGAAGGCCCACTTCCCTCCCAGGACCCCGGAGAGCCACCTATCTGCCTTGAACTGTGGGCTTCCAGCTACAACCTCATCTGGGGAAGAAAGGGGCGAGGAAAACTGTGGAGAGGAAGTTTGGGGTTCTTGGTCGGGGAGTGGGTGATACTGGCAGATGAGGGCCAGGGTGGGACCCTCCCAGGAGTGTCTAGATAAGAGCTGCAGCCGCAGGAGGGTGGAGTGGACACTGGGTCCCAGCCCCAGTCCCTGACCTCTCTGCCCAGGCTGCATGCTGCTCCTTAGCCAGGCGTCCCATTTTGGGCCACTGGCAAGGGAATCAGGCACAGGTGGCCCTGCCCTCTGCTCTGAGATCCAAGTCCCTGGGGCTGGTCTAAGGAAGCCAAAAATCTCAAGGTCCTCCAGTGCGAGACCTCGCTGCTCATTCTACCCGCCTAAGAGTGTAAGTAAGGCCTTCCACTGCCTGGACCCTTCTTCTCCAGACCCTCTCCATTTCTCCCTCCTCCAGGGCAAAGCTTTCACACCTCCAGGGGCCACGCGTAGCCTTTTGGCTCATTCTTCACCAATAGATAGTTCTTCCTTTGGCTAAGTTGACATCTGCTCCATAATCATCTGCCCTCACCCTCGCCCTGGCATTGTCCACAGGAGCCCCAGAGAACAAGTCAGATCTGGTTGTCCTTGCAGGTTATACACCTCCAGCTCTTTCTGCCTCCCTTACTGGCTCCTACCAGAAACTCTCCCAACAGCGTGGCCTCTGAGTTCTCGTTTAAAGTCATTTACAGTGGAGTTACCTCTATGGCTCTTAATCAGAAAACGTTAAACAGGTATGTGGTGGCTCATACCTGTCGTCCCAGCACTTTGGGAGGCCGAGGAGGGAGAGTCACTTGAGGCCAGGAGTTTAAAACCAGCCTGACGACATAGGCAGACCTCATCTCTACAAAAGAAAAAACTCAAAATTTGCTGGGCACGGTGGCTATGCCTATAGTCCTAGCTACTCAGGAGGCTCAGGCAGGAGGATTCCTTGAGCCCAGGAGTTCAAGACTGCAGTGAGCTGTGAACATGCCACCACACCCTAGCCTGGATGACAGAGAGATACCTTGTCTCTTAAAAAAAAAAATTAATTAAAACATTGTTTTAAAGACAACATAGAACCAATTCCTCAGTCAAAAAATACCTTTGGTGGAGAAGGTGTGAGGCCAATATAACCTTATGGTTTCATTCCTGAAACCCACGGCAGGATTCATGTCCCCAAATTCAAGAGTCCCTCCCACCAGAATTAAAATTTTAATTTGATTTATTCCACAAGCTGAGTGATCTCAGGGTCTGAAGCTTCAAGAGTACACCAGCGTGCCCATCCCACAGGTTAGCAGGCCAACAGACCGATGAAAATCGAGCTGGAAGGAAGGCCGCAGCAGGGTGGGTGATGACGGTGCCGCCTCTAACCCGAGTGAGGCCCCACAAACTATTCGAGAGTGGGAAGGGGTGCCCTGGCAAGGGGAACAGCCGGGACAAAGGCCCAGAGTCGGGAACAAGCTCAGTGTCGTCCTGGGAGGACACGGCAGGAGCGAGAGAGTCAGGAGGGTGGGCAGAAGCAGAGAAAGTGGCTTCACAGTGAAAGTCCACATGCAAATCAGGAGAGTGGGCCTTTCTCCTCCTTGGAGCAAAGTGAACGGAGGGAGTTTCTAAACCCAGGGTGTAGCTGGAGCTGGGCCTGGAGCCTTCCCTCGGCATGAGGATGAGGGCAGGGAGGAGACCCTGGTGGAGCCCTTGCTGTCCTCTCTCAGGAGGGGTGGTCTTGGGACGTCCCCAACCCCAGTTTCCTCCACCCGAATCTTGCTGCTCCTAGAGCACAGCTCTGCGGCCCAGGCGGGACCAAGCTGTGCTGGCTTCATCCTCCAGGCCGAGGAAGGAAGAAACAGCTGTGCTGACCTCAGGCCTGGACACCAGAGAGGCCAGAGCCCCATTTCATGGAGCTGAGGTGGCCGTGAGTTAGGGACACAGGGTCCGGAGACTTCCAGCCACACCTGCTCCTCCACATCCTTCCTCCTCGGCCTCCAGGCACCCACTAGGCACAGGCAGTCCCGGACCAGTGCCCTTTCTGGTGGCCGCCTCGGGGACTGTGGCCCCCACGCTCCTCATTGGAGCCTCCTCACCACCCTCTGGGCTGTCTCTTCGTCTTTGCAGTCTGCCCTCCACCCACCCTGAGCCAGGGCCCAGCAGCGCCCTTAACCTCTCCATCCGCCCTCGGCCCACGAGGTCTTCCCGATTCTACCACCACAGCCCTCGCTCTGGCCTGAAGACAGCCTCTTGTCTCACCATGTCTCCCAGAGCCCAGACCTCCTCCTCAGTCCATCCTCCAGCCTGACTAAGTGGTATTCATAACTAGCACCTTCATCTCACCTTGCACCTGCTCACGAACCACCCATGGCTCCCTGGGATGTCATATCCGGGCTTTGTGGCTGTAGCACCCGCTGCTGCTGCTCATGGATCTTCTAGGAAACTGGACTTGTACATTAGTCTCTCCACACATTAACTTCCCCAAGCTGTTCCCACAGCCTAGAATGACCTTACCACAACCCACTCCCTGCAAACTGGAGTTTATTCTTCAGAAGCCATCCAGATAATGTTTCTCCGTCTTCACTGCCACTCACCCAAAGATGGACACGGCACCTCCCTCAAGATTCTCACAGGTCTCACTGCACGTCCTTCTCACATCTGTGTAAGTGCTTCACAGGTAGTGACTGCTGCATAAATGGTAGCTACTACTGATTGACTTTTTCAGAGGGGTTCTAGGGTTTTTCTTGTTGCTTTTTGTATTCTAGACATGAATTCCCGGTCAGTTTTAGATGTTGCGAGTAGATTCTCCCATCTGATGCCCACCTGTTAAATTTGCCTATGTCACAGTTTTGCAATTATTTGAAATTTAAAATAATTATGATTAATAGTTAAAGCGCTAATGGAACAAGCAGACAACACGTGATAATAGACGGATAATGGAAGCAGAGAGACGAAAACTTTCAGAAAGAATCAAAAAGAAATGCTAGAAGTGAAATACGCCATAACAAAAATGGAGAATATCTTTGATGGGCTCATCCACACACTGGACATGGCCAACGAAAGAATTAATGAGCCTGAAAGTATGTCCATATAAACCTCCCAAACTGAAATACAAAAGGAACAAAACATCCAAGAACTGTGGGACAATCTCTAAAAGTGCAACAGCCCGGGCGCAGTGGCTCATGCCTGTAATTCTAGCACACTGGGAGGCTGAGGTGGGCAGATCACAAGGTCAGGAGTTCGAGACCAGCCTGGGCAACATGGTGAAACCCCATCTCTACCGAAAATACAAAAATTAGGCAAGATGACGCATGCTTGTAATCCCAGCTACTGGGGAGGCTGAGGCAGGAGAATTGCTTGAACCTGGGAGGCAGAGGTTGCAATGAGCCAAGATCCTGCCACTGCACTCCAGCCTGGGAGACATAGTGAAGCTCCATCTCAAAAAAACAAACAAAAAAAAAGGGCAACATATACATAATTACAACAACACAAGGAGAAGATACAATGAAACAGAAGAAATATTAGAAGGAACAATGGCTGAGAACTTTCCAAAGTAAACCACAGATGTAGGAAGCTCAGAGAACACAAAGCAAGAAAAATCCTAAAAACAAAAAACAAAAAAAACTACACTTAGATATATAATGTCAAGCTGGAGAGAAAGATAAAATCCTAAAAGAAGCAAAAGGGAAAAGATACATTACCTAAAAAGATAAGAATTGCATCAGACTTCTCAGAAAACCAGCAAGAGAGTGGAGTGGAATGTTTAAAGCATTTAAAGAAAAAATCCACCAACCTACAATTCTATATCTAGCAAAGTGATCTTTCTAAAGTGAGGTAGAAATAAAAACTTTCTCAGACAAATAAAAGTTAAAGGTATTCATTAGCAGCAGACCTCCTTGCCAGAAGTGACAAAAGAAGTTTTTCAGGAAGGAGGAAAAATATGTAAGTCAGAAACTCAAATCTACAATTTTTTTAAAAAAAGAAAAGTATCAGAGAAGGATTTTTTAAAATAAAATAAAACATTTTGTTTTCTTATTCTTAACTAATCTTAACAGATAAACGTTTGTTTAAAAGTAATGAAAGTAATAATAGTGCTATGGTTTGAAAGTTCCCACAAAGTTCAAGTGTTGGAAACTTAATCCCCAAGACAACAGGATTGACAGGTGGGAACTTTAAGAATTAGTTAGGTCATGAGGGCTCTGCCCTCATGAATGGACTAACACCATTATCCCAGAAGTGGGTTCCTGATAAAAGGATGGGTTCAGCCTGCTTCCTCCTGACCTTCCTCTTCTTCCTCCTCCTCCTCCTCTCCCCTTCCTCCTCCACCTCCTTTACTTCTCTTCCTCCTCCTCCTCTACATCCTCCACCTCCTCTCCTCTTCCTATTCCTTCCTCTTTCTCTTCCTCTTTCTCTCTCTCTTCCTCTCTTTCTCTCCCTCTCTCTCTGTCTCTCTTTCTCTCTCTCTTCCTCTCCCTCTCTCCCTCTTTCTGTCTCTCTCTCCCCCCTCTCTGTCTCTCTCTCCCCCCCCTCTGTCTCTCTCTCTTCCTCTCTCTGTCTCTCTCTCTTCCTCTCTCTCTCTCATTTTGTCTTGTGCATGTGCATACTAGCTTGCCCTTCCAACTTCCCCTGGGATGACACAGCAGGACGTCCCTCTCCTCAACCTTGCACTTCTCAGCCTCCAAGACTGTAAGAAATAACTTCTGTATTCTTATAAATTATCCAGTCTCAGATATTATATTATAGCAGCACAAAATGGACAAAGACAAGTAGTAATAAAGTATTTTGTGATCATAGCATATAGCTAAATGAAATTAGTGATAAAATTTTAAAAGAGACAGGAGAAAGAAATTCTAGATATTCTTTTATAAGGTAGTTGCACTACACACGTGGTAATATACTGTTAGTTGAAGGTGGACCTAAATTAGTTATAAATGTATATTGCAAACTCTAGGGAAACCTGTAAATAAAAAATTTAAGTATAACTGATATGCCTAATGGAGGAGAGAAAATTGAATAATTTTTTAAATGCCTAATTAAAACCATAGAAAGCACAAAAAGAAGGAAGAAAAAGAAATAACTGCAACAAATAGAAGGCAGTTATAAACATAGTAGATGTGAATTCAACCCTATCAATAATCACCTTGCATGTGAACGCTCTAAATATACCAATTTAGAGATGGATATTGGCAGAGAGGATTAGGAAGACAAGACCCAACTAAATGATAATCTATGAGAAACCCACTTTAAATTTAATGACACATGTAAATTAAAAGCAAAATATCGATGAAAGTGAAAAAGTAAAGGATAGAGAAAGGTATACTATGGCAACAGAAAGAAAGCTGAAGTCCAAAGAAAGCTGGAGTCGCATGGTTAATTTCAGACACATCAGGCTTCAGAGCAAAGAAAATTAACAGGAATGAAGGGAAGCATTGGATAATGATAAAAGGGCCAAATTATTCAAGAATATATAATAATCCCTAATGTGTTTGCATTTAACAACAGCATGTCAAAATATATGAGACAAAAACTGATAGAACTACATAGAGCAATAGACAAATCCACTAATACAGTTGGAGACTTCAACCTCCCTCTTTCAGTAATTGACAAAGCATGTAGAAAATCAGTAAGGATACTGCTGACTTGAACAGCACCATCAATCAACTTGATCTAATTGACATTTATAGAAAACTCCATGCAAGGATGGTAGGATACACACTTTTCTCAAGTTCACATGAATAGACCAAGGTAGACCATACTCTGGATCATGAGGCGTGCCTTAACAAATTTAAAAGAATAAAAATCACACAAACTATTATCTCAGGCCACAGCAGAATTAAAGAGAAAATCAGTAATAGAGATAATTGGAAAATCCCAAAATATTTGGAGATGAAATTACACATTTCTAAATAACATATGGATCAAAAAAGAAGTCTCTAGATAATTTTTTAATATTTTGAACTAAATGAAAATATAGCTCAAAATTTATGCATGTGGTGAAAGCAGTGCTTATACATTTATGGCATTAAATGCATATATTAGAAAAGAAAAATCAAAAAGAAGGAACTCTCATCATTTGTGAAGACACAGATAAACCTGGAAGGCATTATGCTAAATAAGATAAGCCAGACACAGAAAAATCTCCTTTATATGTAGAATCTAAACAAGTTGAACTCAGAGTTACCAGAATAGTGGTTATCAGGAACTGGGCAGGGAGTTGTGAGACATTGGTCAAAGGATACAAAATTTCAGTTAGACAGGAGGAATAAGTTCCAGAGATCTACTGTACAACATGGTGAATATACTTAATAACAATGTAGCATATTCTTGAAAATTGATAAGAGCATATTGTAAGTGCTCTCACCACAAATAAATATGTGAAATAGTGCATATGTTAATTAGCTCAGTGTAATCATTCCACAGTGTGGACATATTTCATAACAACATATTGGACGTGATAAGTAAATTTTGTCAGTGAAAAACATAAAAATAATAAAATGCTTTTTAAAGATAAAGAAACATATAATCAGTAATCTAAATATCCATCTTAAGATACTCAAGAAAGAAAAGCAATTTAAGCCTAAAGCAAGCAGAAGAAAAGAAGTAATAAAAATTAGAGACAAAATCAATAGAATCAAAAACAGAAAAACAGTAGAAAAAAATCAGTGAAACCAAAAGCAGGTTCTTTGAAATGATCAATAAAATTAATAAACCTCTAGCAAAGCTTACCAAGAAAAAGGAGAGAAGATATAAATCACTGATACCAGAAAGGAAAAAAAGGTGATCCCTACTGATTTCACGGACATCAAGAGGAGAATAAAGGAGTCTATGAACAACTCTGCAGATAAATCTGAAAACTTAGATGAAATGGACTAATTCCTTGAAAGATCCAGATACCAAAATTCACATAAAGAGGATAAGGTTATTTAAGTCGGCCTATTCTATAGGCCTGTCTATGAAAGAAATTGAATCAATAATGATTTTCCAAAAAAAAAAAAAAAAAAGTAGCAGCCCCAAAGAGTCTTACTGGTAAATTGTATCAAATATTTAAGGAAGAAACGATACCAATTCTCTGCAATCCCTTCCAGAAAACAGAAACAGAAGAAACACTTCCTCACTCATTCTATGAGGCCAGCATTACCCTAATACCAAAACCAGATCAATAAATGACAAGAAAGGAACATGGCAGACCAGTATCCTTATGAACATGAATGTAAAAATCTTCAATAAAAGACTACCAAATTGAATCTACTGATATATAAAAAGAATTACATAGCATGTCCAAATGGGATTATTTTCAAATGTTCAAGACTGGTTCAACGTTTGAAAATCAATTAATGTAATCTACCACAACAACAGGATAAAGAGCAAAACTCATATGTGCATATCAATTAACGCAGAAAAAGTATTTGACAAAATCCAACACTCATTCATGTAAAGAAAAAAAATTTCTCAGCAAACTAGGAAGACAGCAAAACTTCTCCAACTTGATACAGAACATCTACAAAAGCCTACAGTAAGTATCAGGCTTCATAGTGAGAAACTGGATGCTTTCTCTGCAAGACTGGGAACAAGGGAAGGATATTGCCTCTCACTGTTATTATTCAACATCATACTGGCAGTCCTAGCTATTGCAACCAGAAAAGAAAACAAAAATCATACAGGTTGTGAAGGAAGCAATAAAACTGCATTTGTTCACAGTTGATGTGATTATCTATAAAGAAAACCCCAAACAATTCACACACCTGTACACACACAAAACCTCCTAGAACTATAAGCAATTATAGCAAAGTCAGGGGGTACAATGTTAGTACACAAAAGTCAGTTGCTTTCCTATACGCCAGCAATGTGAAATTTGAAAACAATATCAATTACAATAGCACCAACAATGAAATATTTAGGTGTAAGTCTAACAAAATACGTTCAGAATCTGGCCAGGTTCAGTGGCTCATGCCTATAAACCTAGCACTTTGGGAGGCCGAGAGAGGTGCACTGAGCCCAGGAGGTTGAGGCCAGCCTGGGCAACATGGTGAAACCCCATCTCTGCCAAAAATAAAAATAAAAATAAATAGCCAGGCATGGTGGTGCATGCCTGTAGTCCCAGCAACTCAAGAGGCTGGGGTGGGAGGATTACCTTTATCTGGGGAGATCGAGGCTGCAGTGAGTCGTAATCTTGCCACTGCACTCCAGCCTGGGTGACGGCGATACCCTCTCTTAAAAAAAAAAAAAAAAAAAATCTTTTTTAAATGTTCAGAATCTATATGTGAAAAACTATGAAACTCTGATTTTTAAAAATCAAAGAATATCTAATCAAGGAATATTGTGTTTAAGGACTGAAAGGCTCAGTATTTTGAGACATCAGTTCTTCCCAGTTTTATCTACAGATTCAATACAACCCCAAACGAAATCCCAGCAAGCTATTTTGTAGATATTGACAAACTGATTCTAAAGTTATATGAAAAGAAAAACGCCCACAGAAGCTAAAGCAATACTGAAGAAGAGCAAAATCGGAGAACTGACACTGCCTGACATTGGGACTTCTGATAAAGCTACAGTAATCAAGACAGTCTAGGACTGGTGAAAGAAAAGACAAACAGATCAATAGACCAGAATAGAAAATGCAGAAATAAACCCGTACAGATATAGACAGCTGCTCTTTACCAGAGGAGCAGAAGCAACTCAAAGGAGAAGGACGATCTTTCAATCAATGATGTGGAACAATTGGGCATCCATATGCAAAAAAAAAAAACAAGAATCTAGAAACAGATCTATGCCTTTCACAGAAATTAATTCAAAATGGATTATAATCCTAAATGTAAAATGAAAAGCTATAGAACTTGAGAAGAAAACAGTTGAAATCTGGGTGATCTCGGGTTTGATCGTGAGGGTTTAGGTACAGTAAGTATCAAAAGCATGACCTATAAAAACAATTAATCCGTTGAAATTTAGTAAAATTGAAAAGGACTGCTGTGTAAATGACACTGTTAAGAGAATGAAAACACAAGCCACAGGCTCAGAGAAAATGTTCACAAAACACATATCTGATGAAAGACTGGCATCCAAAATATGCAAAGAACTCTTAAAACTCAACAGTAAGAAAACAACCCAATTGAAAAATGAGCAAAAATTCTGCAGAGACATCCCATCAAAGAAGATCTACATATGACAAATAAAAATATAAAAAGGTAATAAATCACCTGAGGTCAGAAGTTCAAGACCAGCATGGGCCAAGATAGTGAAACCCCATCTCTACTGAAAATACAAAAAATTAGCAACCACACTCAATAGCAACAAGCAGACTCTGTGTTATAAATGCAGAGTCCAAGAGACTCTGTGTTATAAATGCAGGCACGTGTAATCCCAACTACTCAGGAGGCTGAGGCAGGAGAATTGCTTAAACCTGTGAAGTTTAACAAGTCCAACAGACTCTGCGTTGTAAATGCAGAGTCCAACAGACTGTGTGTTATAAATGCAGGCACCTGTAATCCCAGCTACTGGGGTGGCTGAGGCAGGAGAATTGCTTAAACCTGGGAAGCGGAGGTTACAGTGAGCCAAGATCACATCACTGCACTCCAGCCTGGGCAACAAGAGTGAAAATCCGTCTAAAAAAAAAAAAAGATGGTGAAAATCTTTTGTCATTAGGGAACAGCAAATTGAAACAATGAGATACTACTACACACATACTAGAATTGCTAAAATCTAAAAACCTGATGGTATCACTGCTGGTGAGGATGCAGAGAAAGAGAAACTTCCATTCATTCCTCAAGGGAATGCAAAGTGGTACAGTCACTTTGGAATACAGTGTGGCAGTTTCTTACAAATCTAAACATAGTCTCACCATACGATCCAGCAATCACACTCATAAGTATTTACCCAACTGATCTGAAAACTTATGTTCACACAAAAACCTATATGCAAATGTTTACAGTGGCTTTATTCGTAATTGCCAAACCCTGGAAACTACTGAGAGCTCCTTCAGCAGATGAAGAGATGGATAAACTGTGGTACATCCATACAGTGAAATATTATTCAGTGATAAAAATATGTTGGCCATCAAACCATTGAAAATGTGGAGGAACTTTAAATGCATATTGCAGATAAAATAAGCCAGTCTGAAAAGTCTACATACTGCAGGATTTAATTATATAACATTCTAGAACACGCAAAACTCCGTAGCGACAGCAGAAAAATCAGTAGTTTCCAGAGTTTCAGGGAGGACAGAGACTGGATGGGTAAAGCAGAAGGGTGGTGAAACCATTCTGTATGAGACTGTGATGGTGGACACACGACGTTACTCATTGCCAAAACCCGTAAAACTGGACAACACAAAGAATGAACCCTCATATATGCAAGTCTTTAAAATCATTTGGGTCGGGATATTCCAAGAGGGAATGTAGTTGCTAACAACAGACTCTGTGTTATAAATGCGTGAAACCACCCCAGTGAAGCGAAAGAGGGAAACCATGGTGAGCCACATGAATGGAAATTAACGGAAACAAAAGGAAATGTGCATAAACCCTGCACTCTAGGTGATGGTTGCTCGCAGTTGGTAGCCGGTGGTACCAGTTAATAATTCTGATACGGCTGGACATGTATAATGGAATTGAACAATTAAGTAAATAGATGGTGGATGGCAGAATCCACGTTTCTCCCTATTGGAGTGGGAATTTACAGATAAGCAAGGAGAGGAGGTTAGAATGGCCCATGGGGTCATGGATTCGAGTAGGAGACATCACTATCGACTAATGTTTAGCTCAGTATAGATGCAGGCAGTCACATACCGAAGCATTTATAGATATGTGTATATATGCAGATTCCTATAGACACATGTATCTCCTTGCTCTGTCAGCTGAGAGGGTCTAGAAGCAACCACACTCAACAGCAACAGCATGTCCAGCGTCCAGACCTTGGTTTCCAATGCCGTTCTGCAGAAGGACCACCCAGGGCTCCCTGGAGAAATGGCTGATTCTATGGTGGGGCAGAGAATCTACAAAATGAGGCTGGTGCATCTCATAGTGCCAGAAATTGAGGAAGTGCTCAAAAATCAAATACAAAACACCTCCGTTGTTGGGGGAATGTTAACGGGTCAAGGAAGCCAACTGCAAGTGCTCCCACGGGCCAAAGCTGAAACAATTTGAGCCACAAAATAAACTATTATTGGATTATAACCTAAAGTATAAAATAAATATCTGGGTGTCCATGCTAATATAAATAAATGATTAACTAAATAAATAAGTGAGGAAGAAGAGAAAAATCTCCCTTGCAGAGGAATTCCAAATAATGAATATAAATATTTCACCCTCAAGGAAGAGGAGCATATATCCCCCTTTTTAAGTTTGGATTGTGCATAGTGACATCCTTCTAAGCAGCATAGGATGGAAAAGGGAGGAAAGAGTAACTTTACAATGGAGAAAACCGATAAACATCTCAGCCATGTGATCAGGGTCAGTAAAGTCATGTTGATAGCATGTGCTCTTGATATGATGTGAGAATCGCATTCTCTTCTGGAAAAACCTCTGTGGTTTTTTCCACCCAAAACCCATAAGCCCAGTCTAATCATTGGGAAAACATCAGACCAATCCCAATTTGGGGGCACTCTACAAAAGACCTGACCAGCACTCCTCAAAAGAGCCAAGGTCATCAAGAACAAGGAAAGAGTAAGAAACTGTCATAGCCAAGAGAAGCCTAAAGAAACGTGAGCAGGAAGTGAGATAGGCTCCTGGAAGAGGAGAAGCCACTGGGTCCAAACTAACAAAATCTGGATAAAGCCTAGAACTTAGTTCAGAATAACCTAGCAATGCTGGTTCACTATATGTCACAGAATGAGAGGAGAGTTGGTGAACTTCAAAATACATCGACAGAAATTATCCAATCTGAAGAACAGAATCAAAAAGAAATGAACAGAGCTTCAGGGACTGGTGCAGAAATATCAAAAGGCCAAACACAAATGTAACTGGAGTCACAAGAGCAAGAAAGGAGAACGAGAGCCAGGTCTGATGGCTCATGCCCATAATCCCAGCACTTTGGGGCTCAAAGTGAGAGGACTGCGTGAGGCCAGGAGTTTGAGACCAGCCCGGGCAACAACAAGACCCCTGTCTCTACAAAAAATTAAAAAAGTATCCAGGCATGGTGACACGTGCCTATAGTCCCAGTACCCAGGAAGGTGAGGTGGGAGGATCCCTTGGGCCCAGGAGTTCAAGGCTGCAGTGAGCTATAATAACCTTACAGCACTCCAACCTTGGTGACAGAGCAAGACTCTGTCTCAGAAAAGAAAAGAAAGGAAAAGAAGGAAGGAAGAAAGGGAATGAGGGAGGCAGGGAGGGAGGATATTTAAAGAAATAATGCCCAAAATTTTCCAAATGTGATTAGGACAAAAATTTTAAGGATTTAAGAAGTTCAGTAGACCCCAAGCAGAATGAAAAAATGGAATAAAAACACATACGCATGCCTAAATAAAAACACAACATACAAATTTCTGAAAACTAAAGATAAATAGAAAATCCTAAAAGCAGCCAGAGGAAACTAAAATTACTTATAGCACAACAATTGAAATCACCACTGACTTCTCATCAGAAACTATGGAGACAAGAAGACAGCAGATCTTCCAAACACCAAAAGAAAAAGACTTTCAACTCAGAAGTCTATATCCAAAGAAAACAGTCTTCAGAACGAAGGTGAAATAAGAACATTTTTGGATCAAAGAAAACCAAGAGAATTCATACCTGTACTGCAAGAAATCCTAAAGGGAGCTTTTCAGGCTGGAAGGAAATGATACCAGATGGAAACTTAGATCTTCAGGAAGAATAAAAAGCCTAGAAAATGATAAATACCTAGTAAATATTTCAAAATTTCATTCTATTTCTTAAAAAACAAACCCCATTTTCCTATGGAGTTTATAATGTATGCAGATATATTACATATAAGAACTATAACATAAAGGATAGATATATTTATGGGTGCAAGATATCTACATTTTACATGAAGTGGTAAAATATTCATTCTAAGTAGACTGTCAAAAGTTAAGAATGCATTTTTAATCCCTAGAACAGCTACCAGAATTTTTTTAAATACAAGAAGGTAAAAATGCAGTAGATAAAACAAAACCCTAAAATCTATTCAAATTCTTCAAAAGAAGACAGAAAAGAGAATCAGAGGGACCAAAAAACAAAGGGAATAACCAGAAAACACATAATAAAATGAAAGATATAAGTGGACTAAACACCACAATTAAAAGGTAGAGATTGTCAAAATGGATACAAAAGCAAGAAGCAACTATAAACTTATACAGGTGATATCCTTTAAATATGAAGACAGGCTGGTTGTGGTGGCTCACACCTGTAATCCCAGCACTTTGGGAGGCTGAGGTGGGCAGATCACCTGAGGTCAGGAGTTCAAGACCAGCCTGGCCAACGTGGTAAAACCTGTCTCCACTAAAAATACAAAAATTAGCTGGGTGTGGCAGTGGGCACCTGTAATCTCAGCTACTCAGGAGGCTGAGAAAAGAGAATCACTTGAACCTGGGAGGTGGAGGTCGCAATGAGCCAAGATCATGCTGCTGCACTCCAGCCTGGGCAACAGAGCGAGACTTCACTCAAAATAAATAAATATGAAGACATGGTGCAGTTCAAAGTGAATGGATGTGAATAGAGAGAGGGAAAAAAAGTAGTTGTAAAAAAGTGTGGATCATCATCTTAATATCAGATAAACAAGACTTCAAGAAAAAGGGTTTTCTTAGTGATCATGAAGATCAGCTCATAAAGACAAAATGGTTAATTCATCAGGAAAACATAAATGTGTATTCATATAATAACAAAACCTAAAAATATATGAAGCCAAAATTAACAGAATTAAAAAGCAGAAATAGATAAGTCTTGAATCATCATTAAAGATTTCCGCTCTACTCTTTTAGTAATTAATAGAATAACAGACTAAAAATTAGTTCAGATATAAATGAAATCGGTGATCTGAATAACACTATCAACCACCTCAACCTAATTGATATTTATGGAATACTATATTCAACTACAGAGTCCACATTCTTTTAAAGGGCATTTCCAAAATTAGGCTATATTCTGAGCTATAAAACAAAATTTAATAAATTTAAAAGGACTGAAATCAGCCAAAGTACATCCGGTAACAATGAAATTAAATCCAATAACAATACAGTACCTTGGAAACCCCCAAATGCTTTTAAATTAAACGACATACTTCTGGATAGTCAATGGATCAAAGAAACCACAAGAACTGTATAATTAAGAAAATGCAGCATATCAAAATCTATACATGCAGCTAAAACAGTGCTTAGAGGGAAACGTATAACCTTCTATGTGTATACAGAAAACAATAGAGAAAATTAACAAAGCCAAAAGTTGGTCCTTTGAGAAGATGAACAAAACTGATAAACGCGTAGCTAGAATGATCATGAAAAAGAGAAAGAACACAAAACATCAATACCCAGATTTAACAAAGGATGATCACTACAGATCCTGCAGACAACTTTCTATCAACAAATTCAACAACTGCCAGGAAATGGACAACTCCCTGAAAAATACCCCTTCCCAAAACGAAAACACAAAATGAAATAGAACATTTTAATAGTCCTACATTTACTTTAAAAACTGAATTTGTTATCAAACCCTTCACATACATAAAACTCCAGACTCAGATGTTTTCATTGGTGAACTATATCTAACATTGAAGGAGGAACACAGACTCCTTCAAAAAATCAAGAATAAAGAGAACACTTCTCAAATGATTTTATGAGACTAAAATAATCTTCATACCAAAACCTGACACATATGTTGCAAAACTGATAATTTTGCAGACAAGTACAGTCCAATATCTCTCATGAAAATATAGACACAAAAAATCTTAACAAATTATTAGCAGCTAGAATCCAACAGTATATTTAAAAGACCAAAAGGATTTATCCCAGGAGTGTAAAGTGTTTTAAGATTTAAAAATCAATGTAATTTACCATATAAAAAGAAGAAAGGAGAAAGTAAAAAACATATGATCAATTCAACATCCAACCCTAATAACACTCTCAGAAAACTAAGAATAAAGAGAATCTTCCTTATCCAATAAAGGGCATCTGTGTAAACGCTATGCTAGCATCATACTAAATGCTGAAATGTTGACACTGTCTTCCTGAGACAGAGAATAAGGCAAGGATATCCATTCTCACCACTTATATTCAACATTATACTGGAGGTCCTGGCATTGCAATCAGGAAACAAAAACGGGATAAAAGGCATGAAAATGAAGAGGAAGGAATAACACTGCGTCTCCCTGAGTCAAGCACGGGGAGACCAGAGTCTGCGTATGCCCAGGTGCTGGAGCTTGGTCCATGCAGAAAACTCTGGGGTGGAATAAACCAAGGGAGCCTGGACATCTAGACCACAGTGGGGAGGAGGGAGCCCCAGGGTACGAGGTTCCCTCACTCGGGAAGCAGATCAGGGGCACTGTGCAAAGAAGAGAACAGAGCCCAGGGAGGTGAGCTGCTACCCCTGCTTCATCCCATGCAGGGCAGCCATGGGGCCACCTACCCAGAGATCCCCCGTGTCACACTTGCCAGTGGGTGAAGAGGACAGACGGGCCTGGCCTGAGGCCTGTCCGGGGCTGGAAGAGGACACAGAGCCCCTGGGCCAGTGGATCTGGGCTTGTCCTCAGCCGCAGGGTGAGCCAGACAGTCAGTAGCTGGGACCACTGGGGTCTAGGGTGGGCGGGGGCAGCACACAGGACAGGCCCAGCCAGGGAGAGCTGTTAATTCGACCACGTGGCCCAGGAGAGCCACACCTTGACGCCCGGGCTCCACTCCCCTCTCCCCTACACACACATACCTGTTCCCAGGTGCGATGGGCATCCTTGGAGGCTTCCTCTCAACTTGGATCCTCACAAACCAGAGGCAGACGCTGAGTCCCTCTGTGGGTAAGACACACCTTCAAGAAGCTGGAAATGGGGATGGCCGGCCTGCCTGGGTTCACAGGCAGACACAGCTCCCAGCAGGGGCAGGAACCAGGGTCCGGCACAGGTCTAAGGCCACACCCCGAAGGCTTCAGGTCCAGGCCCCCGAGGCTGCTCCACCTCAGCCCTCCTCCCAGGCACCTTCTCCAGGCTCCCCTGGCCACAGCTTGCTTCCTCCAGACGCTGCAGCCCCCTGGTTTAGACACTCCTGCTGCCCTCGGAGCCAGTGTGACCGTCTGCAGTGCTGCCATCCAAAAGACCCTGGAGCCAGGGAACGTGGCGCCTCAGAGTCGGGCCTGGGATGAGCTGCCCTTGGCATGGCGCACCTGCTCCAGGACGCGGGGGACTGTGCCTGCGTTGTCTCCGCTGCCGTGCAGGTCCCAGGCCCCAGAACACCTCAAAGGAAGGACCCAGGGCCTATAAGCAGGAGACGCCAGGGTGCTCCGGGCCCTCAGGCAGCCTGTGGATGGGAGACCGGGGGTTGGGGTTCCCAGGTGGGAGTGGGGGTGGGGCCAGCCTGGGCCAGGCCAGGAGTCAGACATGTGAGTTTCCATCCTGTCCCACGTCCTCAAGCAAAGGCTGAAATTCCCATCAAGCTGTTAACACTTCAGTGGGAATTAGCTTCTCAGACAAGCCAGTCCCCAGCTGCGCTCTGAGACGGAGGGCCCAGAAGAAAAGCATGAAAGTCACCAGTCAGGACTGGGGTGCCTCGGGAGACCGCTGGAAATGTCCCCAGTGTCACCTCATACACCCTCCACAAATAAGTGTTCTGTCATCTGTCTCTGCTCCTGAGATTCCCCCGTTGGGGATGGGAACATCTCCTCACTGCCTCTGACAGCCCTGGGGGTGAAAACCCGCTCCCCAATGCAGGGCGTGTGTCTGGCAAATCACTTACCCTCTCTGAGCCTCTAGACTCTAACCAGCCCCGGGAGCTCCAAGCTTTGAGGCGCCCGCCCTCCTCAAATTGTCTGAGACCCCTGTGGTGTCTGGGACAAGCCCTGACCTGGACTGGTGCGGACCCTAGCTCCCCTTCTCCCCATTTGGGGCGCTCTCTAACTCTACCCAACCACCACCCCACGTGGGGTGAACCAGCTGTCCAGAGGCGCCCTGGGAATAAGCTGTGTCTGGGAGGGAGGCCTAGCAGACTGGCCACTCGGCTGGAGGATCCATGCTTCTTTCGTGAGGTCACACGAGCCTGGGCCATTGGAACGGTGCATGTGGGGTGACCCTCACCCACATCAAACACAAGGCAAGTTCGAGTCCACCGCCAACACTTGCACGTGAGCCACAGCGTGAGCCTGAGTGCTGGTTCCCAGGTGCTGACCTCCCTCTGTCCTAGCCAGGGTGCTGCTTCAGTCCATGGCACTCAAGAGGCATGATCCTGCCCGGCACTAACCAGGTAGCCCTCCTCTGGCAGCCACACCCTCCATGGCTGCACTCCATGGGTCGGCTGTCCTCCAGGGTGCTCAGAGACCACTGCCCACAGTGCCAAGGGGCCCTCCATCCACGTCTTCTCTGTCTTCTGCTGGAGCGGGTGTCATGCACTCCTCAGTCAGCCTCAGGCTGAGTGAACCAGGGTCAGATGTTCGCTGCGCAAATAAAATGGCTCTTCTCGGTCACCCACTGGCTCTGCAGTGTGGGAAGGCAGGGCTCCATCAGTCTCAAGAGAGGACACTGGGAGAAGAGATGTTTAACTTTGTGCTGTGCACTTCCCAGCGGCAAATTTAGCATGACCCGAAAACAGATTCGTTCCCATTTTCCCACATCCTCTGGGTACAACTTGCATTTGTGGTCCTGTCAACAAAAAGAAGCCACGGACAGTCGCAGTGGCTCACACTAGTAATCCAGCACTTTGGGAGGCTGAGGCCAGTGAATTGTTTGAGCTCAGGAGTTCGAGACCAGCCTGGGCAACATGACAAAACCCCATCTCTACCAAAAATATAAGAATTAGCAGGCCATGGTAGTGCATGGCTGTGGTGCCAGATACTTAGGAGGCTGAGGTGGGAGGATCGCTTGTGCCTGGAGGGCGGAGTTTGCAGTGAGCTGAGATCACGCCGCTGTACTCCAGCCTGGGCCACAGAGCGAGATCCTGTCTCAAAAAAAAAAAAAAAAAGAGAGAGAGAGAGAAGCCACAACCTGTGGAGCAACAACCCCAAAGCCAACCAGGAGGAGCCCCACAGTCTCCCAGAACCAGCCCGGGGAGCCCGCAGTTCCTGCATCGGCTGGCCAGGCTCGCTCCTGCAGACCCCTTCCCTGGAATGCCATCCCTTCTGCCGCTCTACCTGCTTCCTCCAGGCCTGTTCTGCCATGGCCTCCTCCAGGAAGCTCCCTGTCACTCCCAGAAGTAAGGAAGAGCACTAGACATCTTGCTCTTTCAAGGCCCGGCCCCCGAGTCCCCATCCCACAGTCACCTGAGGCATGTCTGAGCTGACTGCCCAGATGGTGAGGTTCAACAATGAGCACTCAACCTGGAGTCAGAGACCCAGGCTGTGTGACAATGGGCCCATTCCCTACCCTCTCTGGACGCCAGCATCCTCACGGGCTAAGGGAGGATGAGACCCCTGTCCTGCAGGGTTCAAGAGAATCTGGGGAACAGTGGGACTGCCTGTCCCCACTGGAGCACCAGGTGCTCACTCAGTCGTTGGTATTACTCTTTCTCTCACCTGCTACTTTGCCAGAGCCGGGGCAGCCCCGCGAGGAGAGGGTCCCGCCACAGCCCTCAGGTTGCTGCTGGGGCAAAAATCAACCCGACAATGACAGGAAGTGTGAAGAACGCTGGGCCTCCAGGGAGGGCCTGAGGCAGCCAGGGAAGGCTTCCAGGAAGAAGTGGCAGCATGCTCTGTTTCCTTGTAAATGACCATCTCTTGGGTACTAGTGGCAGGCACTCATTTATACCTCTCAGCACCCTGTGAGGTAGGTACAGTAAGGACTCTTCCCATTTTACAGATAACAAACTGAGGTTTCGTCCCACAGATGATACACTCAGGGCCAGGGGAGTGGGGGAGGTTCCAGGACAAGGGGAACAACAGTGTGGAGACAGGAAGCAGCTGGGTGTTTTGGGGGGCTCTGGGCACTTTGGCCAGGGACTGGGTGGGAGACTAGGAGAGGTGAGAGCAGGAACTGGGGAACGGCAGGCCCTGGGGTCTAGTCCGCGTACTGGGGCCACAGGGAGCCATGGATGGTGCTAGGCAGGGAGGAACCTGGTCCGATGGGTGGTTTAGGAAGACGGTTCTGGATCCAAGAGGAAAATAGCTCAGGAGGCAGGGGAGAAGGTGTGAGGGAAAAGGCAGGGGGCGGTGCAGACCTGACAGGCTCTTGCTGGAGCCCAGGGATCACTCCTGGCTCTCACAGCAAGGACAGTGGGGTGAGGAGCTTCTTCTGTTCCCAGCTCTGGGAAAAGCTTCTGCTTTTCATCTCTAGGCCAGTGGCGACCGTCACCCAGCTCCAGATTCACGTGGCCACCTGCCCGGCAGCCCCACCCACAAATAGTGACTGGGCCGTTAGCTCCTACCCCGCCCCCTCGAGCTCATCTCCCGGCCTGCTCCACTGCCATCCTCCCCATCTCAGCAAAGGGCAGGCATCTCCCTGCCTCCAGGACTCAGACCCAGACCTGGAGTCATCGTGGCTCCTGTCTGCCACCGCAGCACCCGGCCCACCATGCGGCTCCGCCGTCTCCTCCCATCCAGGCTTACCCCAAATCCAGCCGAACCCCTCCACAGCCCCGGCCCTGGTCTGGGCCACCACCTGCTGTCCTCTGGACCACAGAAGGGGCCTCTCAGCAGGCAGCCCCAGCCCTCACCCCACACCATGGTTCTCATGCAACCAGGAGCACCCTGAAATCCTGCACCGAATCACCACCCTGCTCTGCTCCAAACCCACCAGGACGGTCCAGCTCACTGGCAGTCCTCTCCCACGCCACACCTGACCTGGACTCATATCCTGATGCCCACTTTCCCCTCTGCTGGCCTCCTGGGCACTCCCCAAACTCACCTGACTCAGAGCCTGTGCCCTTGCTGTTCCTGGCATGTTGCGTCTTCTTCTCTTCCCCCTCCAGCCCGCAGACACATGGCATGCCCCCTGTATTCATTCCATTTAGATATCTCCTCTCCAGCCCGGCTCCTCTGGGACCCCCCTTCCCATCAGTCTCCGTCCCCTTGCCCAGACGTTCTCCATGGCACTGCAGGTTCACCGTGCATTCGGTCATTAGCTCACTGCCCACTGTCTGCCTCCCTCTCTAGATCATCAGCGCCCTGAGGCCAGGATCCTGACCTCCTCATTCACCACTGGAACACCAGTGCCCAGATGGGGCCTGCTGCTAGCCGGGCAGAGCATGTGCACTCACCGGGTGAGCGAGCGAGCGAGCGGCCACTCCGCCCCACCCCTGTGCTGCCCATCCAGGGCACCCTTTCACAGCCGTGGCTCCCCTGAGGCCCCTCAGGAACGAAGGCTCAGAGAGGGCGGCAGACATCTGCAGGGTCACGCGTGCTTCCCTTCCTCCCCTCAGGGGTCAGGATGTGCCTAGAAACCTCCAGGGCCTGTGGAGGAAGGGGAGGCCTGATCTCACACTGCAGAGGCCACGGCAGGGCAGGGAGACTCCTGTGCATGCTATTCCAGGGACACGGCCTGGATGCTTCGGTGGGTCCCTGGGCAAGTCAGGCTCCCTAAATGCCCCACTGGAGGTGCCTGCAGTAGCTAGAACAAGAAGGGTACTCAGCAAAGCCACAGGCACGGGCTGCCCACACCTACGGGCTGTGTGACCCTGAGCAAGTGACATAACTACTCTGTGTCTCCATGCTCTCATCTGTAAAGTGAGGTGACAATTGCTACCTACCTGACAGGGATACAGGAGGATTAAATGAACCAATATCTGAAAGTTCTAAGCATGATGCCGGGCCCACGACAAAACCTCAAAAGGCGTTAGTACTAATAATAACAAGCAATAATCATGCAGACCTCATGGCTCCGTGACGATGGTGCCTGGCACTGACCCCTGTGTTTGTTCTGATTCTCTCAAGACCCCTGAGAATAACTGCCACACACACGTCAGCACAGGGGCTGGGCCTGCCATTTATTCCCCAGCCAACTCTGCTTCCCAGCCAATACGTAAGTTATGGCTTCTCCTCTGTGGTTCAGCACAGGGAGCAGGCCGGGAGACACGCGGGGACTCCACCAAGGTCACACGAAGAGTGCCAGTGGGGCCCGGTCCACCCTCCTCAAAAAGGGCCCGGCCCTTGCCCCAACCCTGCGCTCCCTGTCCCGCGTTCCTGTAACACCTCACCTTCACCTTGCAGAGGAGCCACTGCCATTGTGGCTGTTCTTGGCGGTCTACCTTCCCTGTAAAAGCCAGAGCTGTTCATCAAAATGTCCTGCATCTGGGCCTGAGTCACAGCTGGTTCTCAATCAATATTTTTCAGTGGACGAGTAAGTAGGTAGGTAGATGGATGGGTGGATGGATGGATGGATGAATGGATGAATGCATGGATGGATGCATGGATTGACAGATGGATAGGTGGATGGATGTGTTGGTGGATGGATGGTTAAGTGGGTTGGTGGATGGATGGATGGATGGATGCATGGATTGACAGATGGACAGGTGGATGGATGGGTTGGTGGATGGATGATTAAGTGGACTGGTGGATGGATGGATGGATGGATGCCATCAAGGCACTCATGCCCTCTAACCCAGTAATTCCATTTCTAGGAATGGCTTCTAAAGAGGTAGTGAAGGATTTCCAGAGAGACTCACCTACCAGTGGGGTTATCACAGTGCCAGAGAAGGGAAGATGTCCAAATCGTCACAAACATCACTGTAAATAACACATTTCTCTACACCGCAGGGCACTTCTCCACAGTGGAATATTATGCAGCTGTTCAAAGCCGGTTTTTGAAGAATGACTACGTGGCATGGGAAACTGGTGAAATAAAGATTACTGGGGAAAAAATCAAGATCAGAAAAACTGCATGTGGAGTAAGATCTCATGCCTATTAGGAGGAAAAGTCTCTTTCTGAGTATTTGCTTGGAAAAAGTTCTCAATAGGTATATACTGGAATGCCTAGTTATCTCTAGGTGGGGGGATTACAGCGTTTTTTCTTCCTAGTAATTTTCCATGTTATCCAAATTGTATTTTAGGGTGCAGACCAGAGGGGTGGTCCTGAGTGGGCCTCTGTCTCTGAACTTCCTTCCCTGGGGAGCAAACAGGAAAACCCCCACCCCTCCCCTCCAGAAAGGAGGAGTTCCTAAAGTCAGTAGAGCCCTGGAGGGAGGATGCACCCTGGCCTAGCCCTTCCAAACATCAGGATACATCAAACTCCAGGCCCTTACTGCCTGCGGCTGAGAAGTGGGATTTGGGAGCCCTGTCATTGCCAGCTTTGCTGTCTGTGTTTTTCTCACCTTCCACATTTTCTGCAATGAACAAGAACAACTTTGCAAGCAAGGGAAGAAGGAAGGTACAGAGAGCCAGCCAGCGGCGTTGGCTGGCCTCGGATCTTTCCAGACGCAGCCCCCCTCCTGCGTGGGCCTGCTGCAACCTGCACTGGGGCTGAGGCAGGAGCCAGGCTTGGAGGCAGCGGACTGCGTGGGGCCTGGCTCTTGGCTCTGCCCCTGACCAGCTGAGGACACTGGAGCCTCTCGCTCCAGGACTCAGTTTCCCCATCTGTGAAGTAAGGCTAGCCACACCCCTCAGCTCAATGGATATCTGCGGGAGGAAGGAATGTGAGGCTGGCTGTGGGGCGGGGAGCGGGGGCCTTCTTCCGATTCGTCCTGAAGAACCTGCACAGAGGAGACGGGGAGTGGGAGGGGGCGTGGGTCTCCGAGGGTGGGCGCCAGGGAGCTGAGGCCTCGCAGCTCTTGGGTCCCGTGGGAGCCGGAGCAGAGTCACGCCCGACCTCCTCTCTTGTAATTGCGGGAACTGCAGAAGCCCCGAAGGGCAGCTGGTTCAGAGACTGAAACAAAGGCGGGATCGGGACCCTGGATCAGAACGGGGTCCACGCGTGAGTCTCTGTGATTAACGCTGTGCTGTCTCAAATTACGAGAAAATATATAAAACATGTAAGTGCTTTTGTATTTTGGACACTCATTAGGAGAATAATAAATGTTATTATTTATTAATATGGTAATGAATCATCTCGTTTTTTAAAATTAAACATTAAACTGCTAACAAATTAAATGTA
This sequence comes from Cheracebus regulus, assembly GCA_963574635.1. Classification (NCBI taxonomy): domain Eukaryota; kingdom Metazoa; phylum Chordata; class Mammalia; order Primates; family Pitheciidae; genus Cheracebus; species Cheracebus regulus. Next base: position 23,533 of record CAUYQU010060171.1, read on the forward strand.
AATTATGAGGCCCGGAGCTGATGGAAAGGGCTCCCCGGGGAGGGGCCGCTGGGCTCCTTCTTTGCAGAAATGAGCGCGTGGCCCTTTAACGAGGCGCGGAGGCTGCGAGCGGCACGGGGTGACTCGAGGACACGCGAGGACGCGGGCGACTCGCGGGGACATCCTGCCCCCTGCCGGCCCGGAGCGGGACCGCAGCGGCCCGGCGGGGAGCGTCCCGCCGCGGAGGTGGTTTTTCCTTGCGATCTTTCCAGAAGCAGTGAAGCCCTCACTGCACCGCGCCCCTTGCCTGGCAGGCAGCCACCCGCTGGCGCACGCACTCGCTGCACAGCGCTGTCAGGAGTGGGGCGTTTGGCCTGGAGCGAGCCTGCTCGCGTGAGGCTGGGCCTGGGCTCCTGGCTCGGGTGCCACCCCCAATCCCCACGCACGCGAGGCAAAGCAGCTTCTAGCCTCATCTCACACATGGGAAAGTGAGACTCCGAGATGCGTGGCCTGGGCGGGGTGCGCAGCCAGTAGCCGGTGGGCCTGCGATGCCAGCCCAGCCTGGACGGCCCCAGTGTGGCCTCCGGGGAGCAGGACCCCTGGGCTGTCCCCCCAGAGCCTGTTCCAGGCACATGCATTTGAATGAATGGAGTTATTGTTTCCTGAGGGCTGACTCTCTCCAGGCACATGGTTTGGCCCAATCAAGTAGGCAGTGTGCCCTGTGCCCATCTTACGCATGAGCAGACTGAGGCACAGAGCGGCTTCAGGGACTTGCCCAGGTCAGAGGCAAGGAAGCAGGAGTGGGAGAGAGACCAGGTCTTGCTGAGTCTAGAGTCAGCTCTTGACCACTCCAGGCCAGTCTGGGTTCTCCCTCCTTCCAGGAGGAGGACAGGCAGCCCCATCTGTGCCCACCCCTGCAGCACACAAAACAGGGCAGCTTCTTGGCCACTGGCTGTGTTTCTAGGGATCACCTGAATCAAAGCAAGAAAAGGAATCATTATTCTCTTAAGCAGTACATGATTCAGGGCTTGGAGGCTGTTACCTATTACTCGCATCAAGAATGCTGCAGCAGTCACCCTGGGTTCAAGGTGATTTCCCTGGAGAAGACTTCCAGAAGTCCAACTACTGGAACCAAAGGCTGGGACAGCAGAATCTTGGCATGCATGTTCTGAGAATCCTTCTCGTCTGTGTGTCCCAACTTGCACTCATTTAGGGAGGGACTGAGAAAAGAGGGCCTCCTCCCCACACAACCAACAGCACCCATGAGATGGCCCAGGCTGGCAGGGTTGGAAAATCCCAGCTCATCTATGATCCACTTCTCTGGAGGGCACTGACCCTGAGCCAGCCACACCCGCCCCCACACCTGTGGGGAGCAGAGGTCCACAGATGCAGCCGCCGGCGGTCTGGGGCCCTGGCTTTTCTCCCGCCTTCTCTCGTGTGTGATCCCACCCCTTGGCGGTGAACACAGCCGCCCCTGTGTCAGCCATCTGTGTTCAGTCAAGACTTCATGAGTACCTTCCACTCAGGGGCCCTCGCTTCCGCCTCCACACTCCCTCGAGATTATGCGTCCCAGCAGTGGCCACCGAGCACTCACGATGCCCACTCCTGGCTCCGACTTCACGCCACTTTCTCAACACGTTACTGGTGAAGAGGCTGCGAAGTGGCCGAGCTGTGATTTGGCCCCAGAGCCCAAGCTCTGTCCTCCCCTTAGGTATCTGCAGTCTGCCCAGGCTGGGTCGTGGCCCCTCAGACATGCTCGGGAAGTATCTGTGGATGAATCAATGAATGACCGCATGAGGGCCTTTGCCTTTCTCCCCTGCCAGGCTGGGAGCCCCCGGAAGAAAGTGGGGCTAGTCATGTACCTGGAAGGAGTCACGGCTCCTCTAGCCTGGGACTCCTCACTTGAGCGATGGGGTGCCACAGGGTATCCCAGCAGGCTCTGTGGGCACATCCCGGGAACATGGAGACCCAGGACCTGCTCCCAGCCTTGTCTAAAGCCTCCCTTGCCCCATATCTGGTTTGAGGAGCAGGTTTCTTACCCCGATATGATTCTGTTCTCTGCCCCCGCTGCCCGCCCGCCCCACGCATCCCAGCATGGACGGACAGGACTTTGAGCCTCCTGCCTGGGTCCCTGCCATAAGAAAGGGATGTGTTATTGCTCTCTCTCAGGGCTACTCAGACACCAACTAATTTGTTTCCCTCTTGCCCCCTCCCTTATTGATCAATGCTTTAGCGGAGTGGCTGTTAAATGACTTGTTCCCATAGCAACCAGCAGATACATGCTCGGATCTGATGTGTCTGTTTCCTGAGCCAGATCGCCTCCTAAGAGCTTGGAGAGAACAAATCTCCTTTCATATCTGTCACTGTTTTCTGAAAGGCACAGGATATTGTTCAGAACAAGTCATTTTTTTAAGACGATATTAAAAAAAGAACTAGGTTTTTTCAGCAGATATAAAGTTGCTTTATAATGTGCATCATTCTTAAGAAGTATGAAATCAGATTTTAAAACCTTTGACCAAGTTAATCTTTCTTCTGAGTACTTTTCCTTCTGCATAAGAGGAAGTACAGAAACGTTCTCTGCATAAAGACACTCCACCACATCATTTATAAAAAGAAAAATTGAAAACAGCCTAAAAGCACAACAACAGATGATTCAGAAGAACTACAGTTCACACACCTGTGAGGGTATCATAGAGATGTTTAAAGGCTGCTTAGAAGAGAGACACATACATGTCAACGATGTGAAGTGAAAAAAAAAAAAGATTAAAAACTGTGTCTGCACGGGTGAGCATAATGAATGGAAAACAAAGCTAAATTATGTAGAGGAAAAAATACTCAGGGAAAACAAACACAGTGAAATGTTGACAGAAGTGTTCCTTGTTGGCAGAGCCGTGGGGTTTTCTTCCTTATTCACTTACTTAATACATATTTATTGAGCACCTACTATGGGACTAGCCCTGTCTGAGCCATTAAGAGCACAACTGTTATTTCTACTGCCTATATTTTCCTAAATGTGTTTAAAAGTATGTTTTGAAACTATGTATTTTTTCTTTTCCTTATTTTTGTTTGTTTGTTTGTTCTGAGACAGGCTCAAGCAACCCTCGCACTTCCGCCTCCCCAGGAGCTGGGACTACAGGCGTGCTCTAATACACCACGCTAGAGACAGTCTCGCCGTGTTGCCAAAGCGAGTCTCAAACTCTGGGCCTCAAGCGATCCACCCACCTAGGCTTCTGAAAGCTCTGGGATTAGAGGCATGAGCCATCATGCCCAGCCAAGTATAATTTTTTTAAGGCAGGGTACATGTTTCACCTGCCACGTTGCCAACAAATAAACATTGGTAAGGAGAGGACACGGGAACACCAGACCCGGCTGGTGGAAGAATGAATGACCACCACAATGAATGATTGCCAACATTTAAAACTGACACGCTTTCCCCAGCAATTCCACCTAGAGTCATCGTCCCTACAGGGATTCTCTCCACATTGATCGTGGGATGTTTATGAAGCTTGTTTACCGTGGCATGTGACTGCTGGAACCCTGAATGCCCCTCGCCAAGGGATAGCTACCCAGACCGTGACTCCAACTCAGGAAAACAGTGAACTGTAAGAAGAATGAGGTGATTTGCTGGTGTCTGCAACACAAAGGTGAGGTCCCTAAGGGACAGAGCAAGGCAGGTCACCTGAGATCAGAGTTCGAGACCAGCCTGGCCAACATGGTGAAACCCTGTCTCTACTGAAAATACAAAAATTAGCCAGGCGTTATTTTGGGCACCTGTAATCCCAGCTACTCAGGAGGCTGAAGTAGCTTGAACCCAGAGGCGGGGGTTGCAGTGAGCCGAGATTGCGCCCAAGGTCCCTGCTCTTACCCCATCTCGCCTTGGTGATCCTGGGCACGTCCCTGCACCTCTGTGCCTCAGTTTCCTCATCTGCACAGTGAAGATGCCAAGGCCAGCCTGGTAGCTTCCTGGACAGATTTCTCGGGATGTGCTGTGTGACAGGGCTTCCACACGGGCCTCAGGCACCTTTTCTTCTTCTTGAAATGGAAATAACAAAAAAGTCGGTGCATGGTCGCCAGCGATCCCCACATTATAGCCTCTGTCCTCTTTCCTGCAGACCCCTCAAAAATCATGAAAGGAGGTCTTGCAACAGGAGGGCTCTCTGGACTCAAATGAAGGGCTTTCCCTGGAGGGGCTGCTGGCCTTTGCCTACAACATGCTCAGCGTAGTTTTTAAAGCTATCACATACCCCAGCCTGGCATCATCTAGCGTTGAGGTACAGCCTCTCAATGCGTCTCAATGAAAAAGCATCTCAATGTGTTTCAATGTGTCTCAATGAAAAATTTCTTTTTCATTCCCCAGGCTGTCCCCTTCTCCTCCAGTCCCAGATAAACCTTCACTCACGTCCGCCCTCACCAGCTTCCATGCAGAGACCCAGCCCCTGGAACCCAGCCAGCGGGAACCACACCGCAGGTTAAGTGTGTTCAGCTGCTCCAGGTTATTTGAAGACTTCTGAAATCTTTTCCGCAAAAAAGTCAAAGTCCCATTGTGAGAGGGAATCCAGTGCTTTCTTAAAGTACTAACTCAACAGCTGCAGGAATTTTCCTGACCTGAAGAAGGAGGAAGGAGAAAAAACACAGTCACCCCTGGCTTCTGACACGCATAATCCTGGCTGGATTCTAGATTAGAACAAAGGGGACGCAGGTCAGGCAGTGATCCACAGCTTTTGTGCCTGGACTCCACGTTGGATTCTGCAGGACAGCACACCTGGACCTGACCACAAGCGGGTGGCGATTCCGCCGATTCAGCCGGGGTGAGCTCCAGTAGGGCCGTGGGGGAGTCGGGGAGAAACCGCAGGCCGCTGGCCCTTGGGGGAAGGTGGGGAAGAGGGCTCTTTTTAAATTTTTCTGGTCTGTTCCACATAACTGAATGCCAGGGACCCAGCCTGAATGGGCGGGGGGTGCCAGAGGCAGACCTGACCGTGCACTAGGGGGTGATGTCCATCACCACCCACAGACATGTGTGCCTCTCAGCCCTGCCCAGAGGACAGTCCCGAACCACTGATCCAAAGCCTTAAAACCCTGCATGACTTTTGACCCAGGCCCCACCGCTCGGAATGAATCACATAAGAAAAGATAAAACAGGACGACTGAGCTACTAGCTTGTTTATGACCACAGCGTTTTCAGCAGGTCAAGCAGAAAGAGCCTAACCTTCACAAGAGGCCCTGAGCGGAGCAAAAGCAACTTTCAATTCAGCCACACCGTAAAATATGAAGACATAAATGGTCATGGCTAATACCATGAAAACTCAGTCTCCTCACACTATCTAGCAGATTATCAGCACTCCGCACAGTCTGTTACTATGCAGAGACCTAGGAAGACCACCAAAAAGAAATGTACCTAAATGTTAATGGCGGTCATTTCCGGGTGACTTCTCTTTTTTAATTTCTCTGCATTTTCTGATGTTTCCCACCATCAACTAACCTATCTTTTGTTGATTCAGAGGATGGCCTTGGGCACGCCACTTCACTCCTCTGAGCTTCAGGCTTCTCACCTGTACAATGAAGACAGCACGGGCCTCATGGATTTGCTAATATATGCAAAATGCATAGCTTGCTGCCTGGAAGATAATAAGCACCCAAATGTTAGCTGTTTTTATTTTTCACTCAATTTTCTACATATAAACATGTCATTGTGCTCCGTGCTGGAGATATGGCAGTGACAGCTAAACTCCAGAAGAGAAAGATTAAACCAGCACTCACAGACGATTAATCCACTGCCGTGAGGACCAATAATTTATTCATTACAGTTAGGGATGCTGTGGCGGGGGCGCGTGGAGAGCATTTATCAGGGAAACTTTGTGGAGAATTTTGATCATTATCTTAAGAGCAATAGGAAGCCTCACATTGAAGGCTTCCAGCAGAGCTGTGAAATCCGAAGTTCATGGCTGAAGAACTCACTATGTCCACACTGTGGACCGAGAGGGGCCCCAGGGAGGCACCTTCCCAGGAGGCTGCTGTGCAGGTGTGAACCAGGGAGAAACTGCTGCCCCTGCAGACGGGGCAAAATAGACAGACCCCAGGCTCTTCAGGAGGTGGAGTCTGCAAAATCTGGACACAGTGGTGTCTCGGAGGGGCATGTGACTGCATGTTGGGGTGACCCCAGGCTTCCAGCCTGAAGAACTGCGCGGATGGTTCCGGACACAGAAGACTCAGCAGGCCTCTGGTGCTACGGAGTGTGTTTGTCTGGGGCACGCTGGGTTTGAGGTGCCCGGGCGGGGGAGGAAGGTGCCCAAGGGGAGGTTCCGGAAGCAGAGCAGTCTGCGGTGGCTTTGAACTTGGGATCCGTGAGAGGCCAGGGGTTCGCGCCCAGTGCATCCAGGAGAGACACCAGTTAGGGAATGCAGGACTCCCCAGCGCTGGGAGCACGAGGCTGATCCAAAGCCCAGACGTTCTCGCAGCCCGGGACAGGTGGAGGGGCGCGGGGCTGCAGGCCTCGCCGGCATACGAGGCTGCTCGGCCCCAGAGGGTCAGTGGGGACTGGATCCCTCTGCGTTGGGGGCCGCTTTCCTCTAGGGTGGGCGCGTGGCCGCCTCCTCCAGGCAGTCCTCCGGCCGGGCCGCGAGGCCAGCTCAAAAGCCTCCGTGTGCGGGCCTCCCGCCAGGGGCGCCCTTCCCAGCCCACGCTCGCCCCCTCCCCTGCCCCGAGACCTGCATCCCCGGCCCTGTGCTCGGGCAGCCCCCTCCGTGGGTGCTCACTAAACACTGAGGAGTAAATGAATTTGTGAGGGAAACGGAGACCCAGAGAGAGGAGCGCGGGGAGAAGAGAGCCACGATGTTCCCAGCCCTTCTCCAGCGGGACCATGAGTCATTTTATGTTCCAGCCTCTATGCTTCAACACCTTCCAGATTTTCCTCCGTGAGCTGCTGTTGGGAGTCAGAAAACATAATTTTTCTATCACTGTTTCTGACGATGTGCTAAATACCAACCAAAGAGCAGGGTGCTCTGGGGAGGGGACCGGGCGGGCTCTAGCTTTGCAGGTGCCACGGGGTGTGTGTGGGGGCCGTGCCTGCGGCTCCCCCCGCGCGGGGCAGTCCTGGGGTGTTGTGCTTGCCTGCGGGCCTCGAGGGCAGCAGCTTCCCTGGCCCCTAGAAGGAGGAAGTGGGCAATCTCTGGCACTTGCTCAAACCACATACACCCGCAAAAAATGTGTGCCCCCTTTACTGGGAAGGTGTTTACAGCAGTGTTACGTGGGAGTGTGTCCCAGCCCGGCGTGGGCCCCTGGTGGTGAGCAGTGTTGGGTACGGCTGGGAGCCTGGACTCCGCCACAGCTCTGCCCCTGGGATGTCCAGGGCCACGCCCAAGCCTCCTTTTCTTTGAATGGGATTTACCAGGCACATCTCCAAAGGAGGTTGTGAGCATTACGCACCCAGAACTTGCCAGGGTGCTGGCACACAGTAAGCGCTCAATAAGTGCTGGCTACTGTGAGAATAACGTGAAGGGAACTAGATGGGGCGCAGGACCTCACTTTCCCCAGTTGCCCGTACTCTGGGCCTGCGTGGCTTCCTCCTTTGGCCCCACCAGTGTGGATGTGGCTGAGGGTGATGTATGTCCTGTGGAAGGCCAGCTGTCAGGCTCTGGGACAGCCATGACAAGTTAATGAATTCTCTGCGGTTACTCAAGGCACATGTCTGGGCCATGAGGACTTCTGTCTGCTGCACTGACCTTTAAAGGTGCACATTTAATACCCACCAATCACTCATGCTCCGCTTGAACGTTTGGAAGATGAAACCTGTCTGAGCTGAGAGTGATCACTCATCCCTGTCGCCCCCTCACTGTCACTCCTTTCTGAATCATAATACAACTTTGCAGAACTGTTTGCTTCCCTCACCAGCCTGTGCTGTGAAGATGGTGGCGGGGGCGGGGGGGCACTTTTTGGCATGCCTGGTGGTGAGGGCCAACCCCTTGCGCTCCTGCACACACCCTAGCCCACACCAGGCACCACTTGTGGGGAGGGGGCTCCAGCTCTGCCTGCACACATCGCCTTTATTTTAATCCCTTATTAACCTTCTTCTCATTCAACTTTCCATCTATCCATTGAAAAAAATTCATCAAGGATCACCTCAGTTTAAATGTCTTTGGCCACAGGGAACATTAGCTAAAACCATGAAAACATGTGTTTCATACAACAGGAAGTCCAAACGCGGAATAGGGTTCATGTGTGCTTTCGGCAGCTGGGTGTGGTCCTCGAAGACCCTTCTGCCTTCCGTCTCTCTCTGCTTCTCCACCTCTCCACCTCAGCACTGGCTTCAGATGCAAAGTGGAACCAAGGCGGTGGCCACCACCCCACTATAGCTGGCCCCGGCACTTCTCTCAGTGACTCTTTCTCTTTGGCTAAATTCAGTCACCAATATTCTGGCACCTAAGATTGTAAGGGTAGCCCCTCTCCAGAGAGTGCCCTAGACACTACACCCAGTGGCACGACCCTGGCCTTCCCATCAATCAGCCAACAGTCAGATTTCATCTAGCTGCCAGCTTTATTAGTGAGGTTCTTTGTTCTGCAAAGATTTTTCGTTTTCTTTCTGATTAGCTCTTGTTTTAATTCTATCTTTAGACGTCTAGATTTTGTTTCTTTATCTCAGTGGTAGCGACTCTTAGTGTTAGGTGTTTCCAAATAAAGCGTAATTGACTTTGTTAATTTTTCTGATATTTCTTGATTTCTCTTTAATTTTATTTCAAAAAATTGATATTTACAATTAGCCAGTCTGATTTTTTTTTTCTTTCTTTTTTCCAGAGGAAGCCTCACTCTGCTGCCCAGGCTGGCGTGTACTGGCACAATCTCAGCTCACTGCAACTTCTGCCTCCTGGGTTCAAGTGATTCTTCTGCCTCAGCCTCCCGAGTAGCTGGGATTACTGGCGTGCACCACCACCCTTGGCTAATTTGTTGTATTTTTAGTAGAGAAAGGGTTTCTCCATGTTGGCCAGGCCTGTCTTGAACTCCTGACCTCAAGTGATCTGCCTGTCTGGGCCGCCCAGAGTGCTGGGATTACAGGTGTCAGCCACCGCACCCAGCCACCAGTATGATTCTTAACAAAAGTTCATAATAAATTATTATTTCAGAAATCTAAATCAATTTGTTTTAGAAATTTAAAAACAATGCTTAGGTTTTGTTTTGTTTTGTTTTTGGAGATGGAGTCTTGCTCTGTCGCCAGGCTGGAGTGCAGTGGCTCAATCTCGGCTCACTGCAACCTTCACTTCCTGGGTTCAAGCGCCTCTCTGGCCCCAGCCTCACGAGTAGCTGGGACTACAGGTGCCCATCACCACATCGAGCTAATTTTTCTATTTTTAGTAGAGACGGGGTTTCACCATGTTGGCCAGGATGGTCTCGATCTCTTGACCTCATGATCCTCCCACTTCGGCCTCCCAAAGTGCTGGGATTCCAGGCGTGAGCCACCACACCATTGTTTAGCCACGTTGTTTAAAAATAGGAATTTAACATACCTGAAGCAAACCAATACATTAATAGGGGACTATCTGCATTTACAGCACCAGGAAATCTACCCTTTTAAAAAGGTTCATTATTATACATGTGTGTAGGTAATAATTGCATTGCATGCCATTTTCAGAAATTTAATTCCTGAATTAAATGCACATCAATGCTTTCATACATCCTATTTCATTTAGTCCATGGTTCAACTTTTTTTATTTATTTTTAAACTTTTAATAATGCAGACAGCCTTTTTAAAAACTCTTTAAAATCAATTTTCAGAAGCTATAAAGGCCTCTGGTCTCCTTAAGCATTTCATATCCACATGGATGTACTTTCACAGATATTTTTATGTTCTCTGCAATTGACAACATTTTAATTAAGGCTGGAAAGTTATCATAGTCACAAGATAACCAATAATTCCCCCAAAAAGTTTAAGTTGTTAGGCAACCTAATGAGAGTTATCACACATTGGGATTCATGTGCTCCTCACAGTTATCCCTTTTCCGCCTTAAAGTCTTATTTGGATGGGAAAACTATCCAGAGAGGCAAGGGCGCCACGTGGCAGGCACCACCTGGCCACGCGACATGCTCTTTGCCCAGAAAAAAAAGCTGCGACCTTTTCTAAGCATCCACAAGCACGAATTAAGAAACAAAGTTCTTGGCTGAGACCGATTGCCCCAGTATCTGACAGAACCCAAGATATTGGATACAAGGTCAAGCGATTACAAGCTAAAGCCGAAATGACTCACGTAACTGCAGAACCGCTCATTCTAGCAGCCTGATTGGAAACTGTCAACACTGTGTCTGGGACTAATGAAGCAAAGGAAATGGAAAAGGCGACATTTTCAAATAATATTATTAGTAAATGAATTGACAACATGTCAGATGACTAAGACGACACCAATCCAAAGTCTTATTATGTCAAAAGAAGTTTTCACTGCAGATTGATCAATCTATATATTATCACATTGGTCTCAGTAAATACCACTAATTGGAATCTCAAAAGACAAAGGCTGGGGAGGACACTGTTTGTTCTTTTGAGTAGTCCCAAAACAAATTACAGGGAATGAACCATTCAAACTGGACAATTAATACTTTGAGACACATAGTTCCTTGTGGAGGTCCTGCTGTGTTGCGTACAGATGTGGCTGCACTGATGGAAGGTATAACAGCTCTCCACCAAGAGTTTGTTCTAGAAAACCCTGAGATTCCAGTAACGCGTGGCATTATTCATAGCCCCTGGTATAGAAAGTTTGCGTGCAGATCTGACATCCACATTAAATTACATGATCAAATGAGTGACTCTAATAAAATCCAAGCTGTGACAGAACCGTCTGTTTCAACGTTATGTGAAAAAAAGTGTCATCAGAATACTGGGCTCGGCTGTTCCATGCCAAAGTGGCTGTCCAAAGAATGAGACTTGTCGAGAGCTTAAGAGCTAAGAGAAGAAATGGGGGTGGAAAAGTGTAAATGATTCTCACTTAGCTTCTCACTTGGCTTCAAAAAATGATGTACTTAACTTGACATTTTTGAGCACCTGAATGAACTTAATTGGAAATTGCAAGGACTGTCAGGCCAAGCTGTCTTTCAACCACTCAGGCTATGAAAAGCCATTTCAAATGTGCAAGAACCCAGGAAATATTGTACTCAAAAGCGCTTCCCAAGAAAGCTACTAGAAGGCTGGTGGCAGGCATTAAGTATGTGTAATTGTAGGTCTCAGACTAACATAGAGACCAGAGTAGAAGAATAATAGATAACTACTATATGTTCTGACAAAATAGAAATAATGCAACTTAAAATGGGAGGAAAAAAGAGAGATACAGGGAAAACGGAACAAACTCATTGATTGTCACATAAATAATAGGAGGGAGACAAAGGATGTCACTTCATGCTGACAAACCAAATAGTATTAGTTTGCCCCATGTGAAATTGACAATACCTGACCATCTTTTCCCTACAAAAATGCTAGTCCTATATTGCTCAAGCTAATTAAACATTACAAAGGATATTAGAATAAAGACGATCACTCAATCAAAAACACAAATGTGCTTAAGTTGCAAAAGAAATGTAAAAACACAAACCCACTACAATGTAGGCAAACTTTGAAAATACTATGCTTAGTGAGATAAGCCAGGCACAAAAGGACAAATGTCTAATTTCACTTATGTAAGGTACTTAGAATAGGCAAATTCATAGAGACAGAAAATAGAATAGAGGCTGCTATGAGCTGTGGGGAAAGGGAAGATGGGAGTTATTGCTTAATGGGTGCAGAGTTTCTGTTTGTGGTAATAAACCATTTTGGAAATGATGGTGATAGTTGCACAACAATGTAAATGTACTTAACACCACTGAATTATACACTTAAAATGGTTAAAATGATAAATTTCACATTTTACCACGTTTAAAAACTAATGTAACAAACCTAAAATCACTGACCTGTACACATCACATGGGTGAAATGTATAGTATGTGAAGTAAATCTTAAAACTGTTTAAAAAAAAAAAAAAAAAAAAAAACAGAAAAAAAGTAAGTTATGCTTTAAAAAAATAAGAACAAGGAAAACAGATGACATGGAGAAAGAAACAATAAATACATGTATAATAATATAGCACAGTGGAGACCAGTATGTCAGTCATAGCAGTAACATCAATAGGCTTAACTCACTTATTCAAAGAAAAAGATTTTCAAATTGGCTTACATAGCAAGCCAACATTCTAAACCACAGTGATTTAGAAAGACTGAAAATCAGACAAATGGCTGTAAACAAGCAGGGATTTGACTCTGCTTATATATGGCACCATTTTCAGACAAGGTAGAATTCAGGCCAGAAAGCATCCGTATGAAAGAGATATTACATTATTAGGCTAGTGGAAGTTTAACAGTTAAGAATACCTATGTGGCAAGCAGCATAGAAACCACTTTACAAAGCAAAAGATACGGGAGATATAAGAAGAAATGGACAAAAACATACTACTCATGGGAGACTTACACACTGCTCCTGGTCAAATGAACAACAACAACAAAAAAAAGGAAGGTTATAGAAGAACTGAACAATATATTCAATAAGGAAGATCTTCTGGTTATGTGTAAAATTTGCATTGCAACAAACAGAGATATAACTTCTTCTCAGACATGCATGGAAAACTTGCTGAAACCAACACACACACATTAGATCACAATACTCTTCATAAAGTAGAAATGACAGAAATAATCCTTGTTGGCCATAACACATTAAAAGTAGACATTAAAAACTAATTAAAAAAGCAAATTTTATGCCTGAAAATTTACAATCTCTCTCAAATAACTGTCAGTTGAGAGTCAAAATACAAATGGAAATTGTAGAGTTAAAAAAAAATAATGGCAACTCCACATATCAGTATCCTTGGGATACTGTAAGACAGTTATCAGAGAAAAATTCGTAACCTCAAATATTGACATCAGTAACAAAGATAAGTGAACTAACTTTCCAATTCAAAATATAGAAAGTTAACGAAGTAAACCAAAAGAGTGTGCACTAAGGAAATAACAGAGCTAAAAGTAGCAGGCAGGTAAAATGATGCAGCCAATTTGGGAAAACAGTCTGGCACTTCCTCAAAAAGTTAAACAAAAAAAATTACCATATGACCCAACAATTCTGCTCCTAGGAGTATACCCCAAAGGAATGAAAGCATATGTACACACAGAAACTTGTACATGAATTATGCATAATAGCCAAAAGATAGAAACACCCCAAATGTCCTTCAACAGGTAATGGATAAACAAAATGTAGTCTATCCATACAAGGGAACATCAGTCAGCCATAAAAAGGAACAAAGTACTGATACCTGCTACAACTTGGATGTACCTCAAAAATGTTATGTTAAGTGAAAGTAGCCAGACACACAAGACCACAAGGTTTCTTTTATATGATATATGCAGATTAGACAAACCCACAGAGACAGAAAGCAGCTTTTTTTTTTTTTTTTTGAGACAGTTTTGTTCTGTTGCCAGGTGCCAGGCTGGAGTGCAATGACGTGATCTCAGCTCGCTGCAACCTCCGCCTCCCGGGTTCAAGCAATTCTCCTGCCTCAGCCTCCCGAGTAGGTGGGACTACAGGTGCGCACCATGACGCCCAGCTAATTTTTGTATTTTAGTAGAGATGGGGTTTCACTGTGTTGGCTAGGATGGTCTCAATCTCTTGACCTCGTGAACCACCCACCCCGGCCTCCCAGACTGCTGGTATTACAGGCGTGAGCCACTGTGCCCAGCCAGAAAGCAGCTTTTCTAGGAAAGTACGATTTACCAAAACTGATCCCAGTAAAGATAAGAGGTTGAAACCACCGGGTTTCAAAAAAGAAATAGAGAAAATTGTAAATATATATAAGAAGAAATAGAATAAAACAGAAACCAACAAGATCAGTTAACTATAAGAGTAGACAGCTTAAATACAAATTTGTAAATGCTCACCTTACTCATAGTAAGGGAAAGAAAACGAGACTTCTCTGAGTATACCTTTTTTAACTAATTTGACTTTTAAATTATGTTAATATATTATACATTTATAAAATAAGATTTGGGGGAAAACACTGAAATTAGATCAACAGAAACAAATGAATATGACTGTATATCAGTTCTATATCATAATGATATAGAAGAAAATAATAATAAATCCAAATACTTTTTGAACACATTGATCTGTTTGTGTAGAAGAAGAACTTAAAGAAATCCTGAACTTTATTGAAAAGTTTGTTGTTGGTAGTGGATTTAGGACTGCAATCCCTAAACTATTTTCTATGCATTGTAAGATTGAGCAAAAAGTAAATATATGGATTTTATTGAAAATAAGGGTTCTTTTGCAGAGAAGAGAGATGCAAAAACAAAATGGGAAGAGGGAAAGAACTTCAAGATGTTGGAATGAAATTAGAAGTATTGCTATGAAATAATTTTTGAATATTTACTTTTTATCTGTCTCCACTTAACTATCCTAGAAGCTGATTAATAGTCCTGGGGCAAAATCAGTCCTAACAGAGAAATTTATACCTATAAATCTTCCATTAAAAAAATAAGAAAGATCTCATGTCAACAACCTAAATTTACAACTTAAGGAACCAGAAAAACAAACCAAGACCAAAGCTAGCAGAATGAGGGAAATAGTAAAGATAAACAAATTTTAAATGAAAACTAATAAAGTCAATGAAACCAAAAGTTAACTCCTCAAAAAGATCAGCAAAATTGACAATATTTTAGCTAGATAGACAAAAAAAAGAGAGAGAGAGATCAAGAGCACTCAAATTATTGAAATAAAAAATAATTTCTAAATTATTGGTAATACTACCAATTCTACAGAAATAAGTAGGATTGCAAGAGAGCACTATGCATAATTGTACATCAACAAGTTAGCTAACCTGAATGATACAAACAAATGTCTAGAAACCAAAAACCTGACAAGACTGAAATACGAGAAAATGCAAAGTCTGAATAAACCTTTAACTGGAAAGGAGATTTAAGCAATAATTTAAAATCTTCTGACAAAGAAAAGCTCTGGACCTGATGGCTTCTCTAGTGAATTCTAAAAAGCATTTGAAGATGAATGAATACAAATTATTCTCAAACTTTTCTAAAAAAACTGAAGAGGAGCAAACACTCCCAAACTTACTTTGTGAGGTCAGCATTTGCTGATATCAAAGCCAGACAAAGATACCACAAGAAAACAACAGACCAAGATTCCTTAGAAAATTATGCAAAATTCCTCAACAAAATACTAGCAAACTGAATTCAGTAACATATTAAAAGGATTATAGAGGATGACCAAGTTGGATTTATTCCTGAAATGCAAGGACGTTTCAACATATGAAAATCAATCAATATAATACACCACACTAACAGAATAAAGGCAGGAAAAAACATGGTCATCTCAACTGATATAAACAAAGCATTGTATAAAATTGAACACATTTTCATGTTAAAAAGAGCAAGTCAGAATTTAAAGGAAACTGCCTTACTGTAATAAAATCCGTATATGAAAAACCTATAGTAAATGTCATATTCAATAGAGAAAAGACTGAAAGCTTTTCCTCTAAGGAGTAAGGTAAGGATACCACTGTTACCACTTCTAGTCAACATAGTGCTGGAAGTCCTAATGAGAGCAACTGGGCAAGAAAAAAAGGCATCCAATTGGAAATGAAGAGGAAAATTATCCCTGTTCACAGATGATATTATATGTAGAAAACCCTAAAGATTCCAAGAAAAATACTTGTTATAGAACTAATAAATTCAGCCAAATAGCAGGATACAAGGTCAACAAGCAAAAATCAGTGCATTTCTATACACTACCATTGAACAATCCAAAAAGGAAATTAAGAAAATAATTTTATTTATTATAGCATCGAAAAGAGTAAAATACTTACAAATTAACTTAACCAAAGGGATAAAAGATATGTACAATGAAAACTATAAAATATTGCTGAAAGGAATTAAAGAAAACATTAAAAAGTGGAAAAACATCCCATGTTCATGGATTGGAAGGCTTAATGTTGTTAGGATGTCAGTACGACACAAAATAATCTACAGATTCAAGGCAATCCTGATCAAAATCCCATTGAGGATTTTTCAGAAATAGAAAACGCCATCCTACAATTTATGTGGAAGCTCAAGGAATTCCTAATAGCCAAAACAATCCTGAAAAGAAAAAAAAAAAGAACAATAAAGATGGAGGACTCACACTTGTTGATTTCAAAACTTGATATAAAGCTATAGTAATCAAAATAGTGTGGTATTGACATAAAGACAAACATACAGACCAGTGGAATAGAACAAAGAGTACAAAAGCCTTTCATATATAGTTGAATTATTTTCTACAAAAATGTCAAGACCACTCAATGGGGTAAAGGCAGTCTTTTCAACAAGTGAAGCTAGGAGAACTAGATACCCACATGAAAAAGAATAAAGTTGGACCCTTACTTAAAACCACATACAAAAATTAACTCAAAATGGATTAAATGCCTAAACACAGGACCTAAAATTATAAAACTCTTAAAAGAAACATAGGGCAAAATTTTCATAACATTGGACTTTGCAGTAATTTTCTGAATGTGATACCAAAAGCACAAAAGAAAAAACAGAAAAATTTGGCTTTATGAAAATTGAAAAATTTTGTGCATCAGACATAATCAACAGAGACAATCCACATTACAGAGAAAATACACAAAACTCTTTAAATGCAATACCAAAAGCAAACAAACAACCTGATTCAAAATCTAGCAAGGATTTGAGTAGACATTTCTCCTAAGAAGTCTACAAATGGCTGATAAGCACATGGAAATATGTTCAACATCACTAATTATTTTGGAAATGCAAATCAAAACTACAATGAGATACCATCTCCCACCCATTAGGATGACTATTTTAAAAAAATAAAAAATAAATAAAAACAGAAAATCACAAGTGCTGGCAAGGATGTGGAGTAATTAGAGCCTTTGTACATGGTTGGTGGGAATGCAAAATGATATAGCCACTGTGGAAAATAATATAGCAATTCCTCAGAATATTAAAAAATAGAATCACCATTTGATCCAGCAATTCCACTTCTGGTATATACCCAAAACAATTGGAAGTAGGTTCTCAAAGAGTTATTTTTACAGCCATGCAAATAGCACCATTATTCACAATAGCTAATATATGGTAGCAAACCCAAGTGTTCATTGATGAATGAATGAACAAAATGCATTTTATACATTCACTGGATTATTATTTGACTTAGGAAATAAAATAAATTCTGACATATGCCATAGCATGGATGAAACTTGAGGGCACTGTGCTAAGTGAAATAAAACAATTACACAAAGCCAGTCACAGACCATACATTAGGATTAAGGGGAAACTGAAATAGGCCAAACCTAACAAAGCTTAAAACCAATGCTTAGCAAGATCAAGGTGACCTGTGACTATGCATGCCAGAAGAAAACGTTAGGTCTCTTGGGAGGAAAATAACATTGTCCATAGTCTCTTCATATTTATACTTGTAAGGTCTGACATTCGAACAAAAATTATGAAGCATGCTAAAAAGCAGGGTGGGGTTGTGGGGTGGGGGGAATGACTGAAAACCAAGAGACAAAAATAAACAATAGAAACATACCCATAGATGATTTAGATAGTTGATCTATCAGTGAAGAAATTTTAAAATAACTATGATTACCATGTTCAAGAAAACAGATAAATTCACTAAGGACTTGGAGTTTATACTTTTAAAATATTCTAATGGGAATTCTAAAAATGAAAAATATTAGAAGAAAAAAATTAATAGATGGTAGTAGAAGCAAAAGAAAAGAAAGAGAAAATCCAGATTGAATCACAGAAATAAAAAATCTAATGAGATTGGAGGCTATTATTCTAAGTGAAGTAACTCAGGAATGGAAAGCCAAATATCATATGTTCTCATTGATTTGTGGAAGCTAAGCTATGAGGATGCAAAGGTATAAGAATGATATAGTGGACTTTGGAGACTTGTGGGGAAGTGTGGGAGGAGGGAGAGGGATAAAAGACTACAAATGTGATACAATATATACTGCTCAGGTGATGGGTTCACCAAAGTCTCACAAATCACCACTAAAGAACTTACTCATGTAACCAAATACCACCTGTACCCCAATAAATTATGGAAAAATAAAAAAAAAAACCAATGGACAGTGTCTTATACACACAGAACAGATTGCACCCGCAACATATTCATAACCAGAGATGATTGAAACTAACTAGACCCACTACCCAGAACTGACCCAGTTCCTAATCAGCCCCTAAATCCTACCTTCTTCATGGCCTTGTCAAAAATTAGTTGACTCTACACGCTTGGGTTTATTTCTGGGCTCTCTATTCTGTTCCATTGGTCTATACGTGTGTTTTTATGCCAGTATCACGCTGTTTTGATACTACTGCTTTGTAATATAATTTAAAATCAGGAAGTGTGATGCCTCTGGGTCTGTTTTTGTTCCTTTTCATATATATATATATATATATATGAAAAGAATATACGCACACACACACACATATGCACACACATACACACACACTTTTTTCAATTTTATTTTTAATTGACAATAATTGTGTATATTAATGGAGTACAATATGATATTTTATTACATGTATACATTGTGAAATGATAAAAATCAGACTAACATATCTATCACCTAATTTTTTTTTGACAGGGTCTCACTCTTTCACCCAGACTGGAGTGCAGTGGTGCAATTATGGCTTACTGCAGCCTCAACCTCCAGAGCTCAATTAATACTCCTGCCTTAGCCTCCAGAGTAGCTAAGATTGCCGGCACATGCCACCAAGTCTAGCTATTTTAAAAAACAAAATTGTAGAGTCTCACTATGTTACCCAGGCTGGTCTCAAACTCCTGGGCTCATGCGATCCTCCTGTCTCAACCTCCAGAGTAGCTAGGACTACAGGCACATGGCACCATGTGTGGCTATTTTTTAAAACTTTTTGTAGAGATGTGGTCTCACTGTGTTACCCAGGCTGGTTTCAAACTTCTGGGCTCAAGCAATCCTTCCACCTCAGCTTCCCAAAGTGCTGGGATTACAGGTGTGAGATGGCACACCCAGCCTTTATCTTTCATTCTGTTAATGTGATATATCACATTGATTGTTTTGCACATGTTGAAACAATTTTGCATCATGGTATATAATATTTTTTATGTGTTGTTGAATTTGGTTTGTAGCATTTCATGGAAGATTTTTGCATCTGTGTTCATCAGAGATATTGGAATGAGAACGACAATCCGACAATCACTAACACTGAAATGATATAGATGTTGGGAATTCTCCAGCAAGGATTTAAAGCAGCTCATCATAATATACAATTACAAACATGCTTGAAACAAATAAAAACATATAAAGTCTCAACAAAGAAACAGAAAACATGAAGAAGAACCAAATGGAAATTTGAGGATTAAAAAGTATAATACCCAAAATGTAAGAACTCACTTAATGGGATCAACAGCAGAACAGAGAGGACAGAGGGGGAAAAAAAATCAGTGAACTTGAAGATAGGTTAGAAATCAATAAATCTCAGAGAGAAAAATAGAATGAAAAGTTTGAACACAACTTCAAAGACTTGTGCGATGATAACAAAAGGTCTAATGGTCTAAACATCAGAGTTCCAGAAGAAAAGGAGAAAGAGGATGGGGCTAAAAACTATTGACAGAAATAATGGTGGAAACTTTCTCAAATTTGGCAAGAAACATAAATCTACAAATCCAAGAAGGTGATCAAACTCCATGCAGGATAAATGCAGAGAAATCCACATCAAAATGCATCATAATCAAACTTCAGAGAATTAATGACAAAAAAAATAATCTTCACACACTGAGAAATGACACATAACCTACAGGGGGAAACCATTAGAATGGCAGCGGATTTTTCATCAGAAACTATGGAGGCTAAAGGAAGTTACACAACATTTTTCAAGTGCTGAAAGAAAAGAACTAGCAACCTTTAATTCTACATGGAGCAAAATGGTCCCTTAGGAATGAAAGAGAAATAAAACATTGTAACATAAAAGAAAACAAAGAGAATTTGATGCCAGAAGATCAACCCTAATGGGCTGGCCAAAGGAAGTTCTTGAAACAGAAAGTGATAAAGGAAGTAACCTTGGAACATCAGGAGAAAAAAGGAGAACAATATAAGGAGCAAAAAATGGGTACATACAAAACAGTTTCCTTCTCTTTTGAGTTTTCTAATTTATATTTGATAGTCAAACCAAAAAGTATAACAGTGCCTGACACAGACATCAATAAGTGAAGAAGAAAGATGAAAACAATTCTATTATAAACAGGGGAGGTAAAAGAATATAAAAGGAAGAAGGTTTTTACATTTCACTCAAGCTAGTAAAATGTTGACTCCAATAGATCTTTGTGGTATGAAGTAGGTCTGCATCTTGATTGCAGTAATGGTTACATGAATCTACATATGCCATAAAATGTTATAGAGCTATACACACATATTGTACCAAATGTCAGTATTCTGGCTTTGATTTTGCACTATAATTATATAAAGTATAACTACTGAAGAAATTGGATAAAGAGTGCATGAACCTCTCTGTGCTATCTTTGCAACTTACACTAAATCTGTAATTATTTCAAAGTAAAAATTTTTTTAAATATGAGGTAAAATAAAGTCATTTTTAGAAAAAACAAAATCGAAATCATCACCAACAAACCAGCAATACAAGACATATTAAGCAAATTAATAGCCCCAGATGGAAACACAGAATCATCAAAAAGAATGAAGACTATGGGAAACAGTGAATAAGTGGGTAAATATGCATTTACATTATTTATAAATAATATATGTTGACTGAGACAAAAATAATAATGTGTTATGTGGTCATAAAAAGGAAGCAAAAATATATGAAAATTAGCATAAAGAGCAGAAGGGTAGCCAGGCACAGTGGCACTCACCAGTACAGCTACTTGGGAGTCTGAGGCAGGAGTATAGCATAAGCCCAGGAGTTCCAGGCTATAGTGGGCTATGATCATGTCTGTGACTAGCCACTGCACTCCAGCCTGGACAGCATAGTGAGATTCCATCTCTTTAAAAAAAAAGCAGGGGGGATAAAGTTAAATTTTTGTAAGACTCTTGCACTCTTTGGGAAGTGATAAAAGTACTAACTTAAGGTAAACTGTAAGTCAGGAATGCACACTGAACTCTCATTTGGAAGCCACTAAAAATGATATAAAAATGTCTAACTAAAGATCTGATAGATCTAATGTACTAATATCTGATTACTTCTAAATAAGTCAGGAAAAGTCAAATAAGGAACAAATAATAGATGGAACACACAGAAAGCATAGTAGAATGGTAGACGTAAACCCAACGACATCAGTTAAGTTTTTATTAAACGTAATGAAATAAACATTGTCTGGATAAAAATTAAGACCCAACTGCATGCTATTTACCAGATCCACACTTTATATACAAGGACTAAATGACACAGAAAGGTTGAAAGGGAAAGGATGGGAGAAGTAAGACCATGCTATTGCTAATGAAAAGAAAGCTGGAATGACTACAGTATCACAGCACAAGGTTAACATTAAGGCCAGAAGTTTTACTAGAAACAAAGGTATTCCATGAGGATTAAAGAATCATTCAACACAAAAACATTAAAAATCCTAAACTAGGTCAAAGAAGAAATAGCAGAGAAAATTATAAAATACTTTGAAATGAAAATGAAGACACAACATACCCAAACTCATGGGATACTTAGAGGAAAATTTATAACTTTAAATCTATTTACAAAAAGAAGAAAGAAGTCAAGTATCCTGCCACCTTAAGACACTGGGAGAAAAAAACACACAAACTAAGCCTAGAGCAACCAGAAGAAAGACAATAAAAATTAAAGAAGAAACTAATGAAATTGAGATAGAAAATCAATAGAAAAATATCAACAAAACCAAAGGTTCTTTGAAAAGATTAATAAAATCAGCAAATCCTTACTTGACTGGCCAAAGAAGGGATAAATTTCAAATTACTAAAATCAGAAATGAAAGAGAGTATATTACTATTAGCCTTTTAGAAGTAAAAGCATTGTAAAGGAATACTATGAAAAACTATATGCCAATAAATTAGATAACGTTGGATAAAATGGTAATTTTTCTAAAAAGATGCAAACTAACAAAACAGACTACAGAAGAAATAGAAAATCCAACTAGACAATTAACAAGTTAGAAGATTTAATTAGTCATAAAAAAAAAAGTCACCAGCAAGGAATAGCCAAGACTCAGACGACTTCACTGGTGAATTCCACCAAACATTTGAAGAATAATTAATGCCAATTCTGCACAAACTCTTTAGCACAATAAAAAAGGAGGGAAAACTTCCTAATTCATTCTAAGAGATTAATATTACCCTGATAACCAGACAAAGATATCACAAAATAAACAACTACAAACCACTATATCTTGTGACTACAGATGCAAAACCCATCAACAAAATACTAACAAACAAAATTCATCACCTAAAAAACGGATTATGCACCACAACCAAGTGGGATTTACCACAGGAATGCAAAGTTGATTTAATATACAGAAATTAATTGATATAAAACACCATATCAATAAAATTTTTAATAATACAAAAACTACAGTATTATCTCAATAGACGCAGGAAAAGCATTTTGACAAAAATCCAACACCCTTTCATGATAAAAAAAAAAAAAAAAAAAACACTTGACAAACTAGGAACAGAAGAGAATGTTTTATAGATGCTCTTTGAGGGGTCCTCAATCTGACAAGCATCTACGAAAGCATCTATGAAAAACCCAACTTATACTATTTTATACTATTGGCTAATATCACACTGAATGGTCAAAAATGGATGCTTTTCCCTAAGATCAGAAATGAGACAAGAATATCCACTCTTGTCACTTCTGTTCATCATAGCACAGGACATTGTAGCCATGAAAACTAGGTAAGAAAAATAAATAAAAGGCATCCATATTAGAAAGGAAGAAGTAAAACAATCTCTATTTGCAGATGATATGATCTTATATGTAGAAAAATCTAAGAAATTCATTGAAAATCTGTCAGAACTAATAAATATGTCCAGCATCTTTAAGATTTACAGGGTTTGTTTAATTTGTGAATTATGTCTTTCATCAATTTTGAAAAAAAATATTGAGCAGTATCACTTCAAATATTACTTCTTCCCCACCCACCTCTAGGACTTTAATTAAATGTCATACCTTTCATTCTTTCTCACATGCTTCTAATGTCCCTTCTATATTTTCTTCCTTTTTTTCCTCTGGATATTTCAATCTGAATACATTCCATTGGTCTGTTATCTATTTCATTAATTCTGTCTTTGGCTTCGTCTAATTCTTTGTTAACTCCTTCTAGAGAGTTCTTATATTTCAGATACTGTATTTTCCAGTTATAGAATGCTTGTTTGATTATTTTATGGATTTCAATTCTCTCTTGAAATTCACCAACTTTTCAAGGGTTTTCTCAATCTTTTTTCTGTTTTGTTGAGCATATTAATCATGGTTACCTTAAAATTGATAACTGCTAGCTCCAGTATCTAGATCAATTTTTATTCACATTTTGTTGGGTTTTTGTCTTGGGTCTCAGTTTAGAGCTACTATAAATAATGTCCTCATCATTATATGTATACATGTCTGTCATATTTGGGCATTTTGGTCCTAGCTGGCTCGCTTCCACAGGGGTGACTTCTCGCTTTCTGCTTGACTTGCACCAAAGATAAGTCTTACATGCTCTCTGATGCACAGTTTTTTCTGGTACCACTCTTCTAAGACTGATTGTGGGAGCAGGCTAGTGGCATGGGCCAGATACAGACAGGGGGTCAGATGAATGACTGACCAGGAGGGTCTTCATCTAGAGACCATTCTCAGGGTTTGAAAGATTGTTCTCCCTTTCTTCCCCCACCCCCCCTTTTTTATTTTTTTTTTGAGACAGAGTCTCACTCTGTCACCAGGATGGAGTGTAGTTGTGCTGTCTCTGCTAACTGCAACCTCCGCCTCCCAGGTTCAAGCAATTCCCCTGCCTCAGCCTCCCAAGTAGCTGGCACTGCAGGTGCACACCACCGCACTCTGCTAATTTTTTGTATTTTAGTAGAGACGGGGTTTCACCATGTTGGCCAGGATGGTCTCAATCTCCTGACCTCGTGATCCACCTGCATTGGCCTCCCAAAATGCTGGGATTACAGGCATGAGCCATGCACCGGGCCTCTTATACCCATATCTAGTCCACATCAGTTACAAAGTGTTTCTTTCATAAAGGGAACTTAAGCTATTCTTGTAAAGATAAGCTTTGTTTTAAGGTTTGTGAAAGTCACATCTTTGCTGTGGTGGCCTTGTCTCCTGGAGATTCCTGGTCCAAGGTTGGAAACCCCCAGGTCAGGCTGCATCCCATGCTAAGTGACATGTATTAGCCCTGTGAGATGCCAAAGTGGGCCTTATGGTTACCATTAATCTCATCTCCATGATATGCCTCTTATCGTATATTACAATCTTTGTGTTTAATATGATCTTACTTTTCTAGTTTAAGGTGGAAGAAGAGATCATTCATTTGATAATTATTATCTGTAATTTATGTTTATTGCTAACAATTCCCCACCCCCACCATGGTGCTTTTACAGCATCCCACAAATCTAATATGTTCTGTTTATATTTACATTCAGTTTCCAATACTTTCTAATGTCTGTTTTGATACCTTATATGATCTATTAATTATTTACAAGTATGTTGTTTAGTTTCCAATTATAAGGGGGTTTTCCAAGGATCCTTCTGCTACTGATCTCTAGTTTAATTCCACTGTTGTGAAAGAGCACACAGGCATTCCGCATTTCATTGCGCTTTGCTTTATTGAGATTCACAGATCTCGTGTTGTTTACAGATTGAAGGTTTGTGCCAAGCTGGCATCAAGCAGCATGTTCTTGCTCCAAGTCTCTGTGTCACATTTCAGTAATCGTCATCATATTTCAGAATTTTTCACTATTATTCTATCTATTATGGTGATTGTAATCAGCAATCTCTGATGTTACTATTTTAATTGTTTCTGGGGCACCACAACCTGCATCCACGTAAAACAGCTAACTTACTCGATAAATGTTGTGTGTTCTGATTGTTCCACAGACCAGCCATACTCCCATCTCCCTCTCCTTGTGCCTCTCTATTCCATGACACGCAAGAATATTGAAATTAGGTCAATTAATAACCCTACAATGGCCTTTAAGTGTTCAAGGTACAGAAAGAATCACACATCTCTCATTTTAAATCAAAAGTTAGAAGTGATGAAGCTGAGTGAGGAAGATATATCAAAAACTGAGTTAGGCTGAACTTAGGCTCTTGCATCAAAAACAGCCAAGTTGTGAAGGCAAAGGAAAAGCTTATGAAAGAAATTTAAAGTGCCACTCCAGCCAACACACAAAGAAGAAGAGAGTGTAACAGCCTTATTGCTGATATGAAGGGAAGTTTCAGTGGCGTGAGTAGATAAAACCCACCACAACACTCACTTAAGCCAAAGCCTAATCCATAGCAAGGCCTCTCCTCAATTTTATGAAGGCTGAGAGAGGTGAGGAAGCTGCAGAAGACAAGCTGGAAACCAGCGGAAGTTAGTTCTGAGGTGTAAGGAAAGAAGCCATCTCCGTAACATCAGTGCCAAGTGAGGCAGCTAGTGCTGATGCAGATGCCGCAGCAACTTAAGCAGAAGACCTTGCTAAGATCACTAACGAAGGCGGCTACATTAAAAAACAGATTTTCAATGTAAACGAAACAGCCTTAAATTGGCAGAAGGTGCCATCTAGAACTTTCATAGCTGTAGAGGAGAAGTCAAAGCATCAAAAAACAGACTGACACTCTTTGCAGGGACTAACGCAGCTGGTGACTTTGAGTTGAATCCAGTGTTCACTGACGATTTACCACTCTGCAAATCCTAGGGAATTATGCTAAATCTACTCTGCCTGTGTTCTCTAAATGGAACAACAAAACTTGGACACCACCACATGTTCACATGTTCACAGCATGGCTTACTGAATATTATATTTATTTATTTAGAGATGGATTCTCAGTCACCCAGGCTGGAGTGCAGTGGTGAGATCTTGGCTAACTGCAACCTCTGCCTCCCAGGTTCAAGTGATTCTCCTGCCTCAGCCTCCTGAGTAGCTGGTATTATAGATGTGTGCCACGATGCTCAGCTAATTTTTGTATTTTTTAGTAGAGATGAAGTTTCACTGTGTTGATCAGGCTGGTCTTGAACTCCTGACCTCGTGATCCACTCGCCACAGCCTCCCAAAGTGCTGGGATTATAGGCATGAGCTGGCTTACTGATTATTTTAAAGCCACTCTTGAGACCTATGCTCACATTTCTCTCAAAATAGTGCTGTTCATGACAATGCCTGTAGTCAATCAACAGCTCTGATGGAGGTGTACAGGAGATTAATGTTCTTATGCCTGCTAAGACAACATTTGTTCTGCATCCCATGAGTCAAGGAGTAATTCAGACTTTCAAGTGTTGTTATTTAGAAACACATTTCATAACACGGTAGCTGCCACAGGTAGTGATTTCCCTTAAGGGTCTGCACAAAGTAAATTGAAAACCTTCTGGAAATAATTCACAATTCTAGATGCCATTAAGAACATTTGTGATTCATGGGAAGAGGTCAAAATAGCAGCATTAACAGGAGTTTGGGCTGGGCACAGTGGCTCATGCTTGTAATACCAGCATTTTGGGAGGCTAAGGATGGTGGACCTCCTCAGGAGATCAAGACCAGTCTGGACAACATGGTAAAACCTCATCGCTACTAAAAATACAAAAATTAGCTGGCCATGGTGGCTTGCACCTGTAGTCCCAGCTACTTGGGGGGCTGAGGTGGGAGGATTACCTGAGCACAGGAAGTCGAAGCTGCAGTGAGCTGAGATCACACCACTGCCCTCCGGCCTGGGTGACAGAGCGAGACCTTGTCTCAAAATAAAATAAGAGTTTGAAAGAAGTTGCTCCCAACCTCATGGATGACTTTGAGGCATTCAAGACGTCAGTAGAAGAAGGAACTGCAGATGTGGTAGAATAGCAAGAGAACCAGAATTGTAAGTGGAACCTAAAGATGTAACTGGATTGTTACAGTCTCAATGGGAGTTGGTTCTTATGGCTGAGCAAATAAAGCAGTTTCTTGAAATGGAATAATTCCTGGTGAAGATGGTGTGAACACTGTTGAGATGATAACAGAGGATTTAGAATATTCCATAAACCTAGTTGATGAAACAGTGGCAGGCTTTGAGAGGACTGACTCCAATTTTGAAAATTCTACTGTGGGTAAAATGCTGTCAAATAGCATAACATGCTACAGAGAAATCTTTCATGAAAGGAAATGTCGATCAATGTGGCAAACTTCATTCTTGTCTCATTTAAGAAATTGGGCCAGGCACAATGGCTAATGCCATAATTCTAACACTTTGGGAGGCCAAGCAGGGAGAATCGCTTGAGGTCAAGAGTTCCAGACCAGCCTGGACAATAAAAAGAGACCCTGTCTCTCCAAAAAATTAAAGACATTAGTCAGGCACAGTGGCATATGCCTGTAGTCCCAGCTACTCAGGAGACTGAGATGGTAGAATTCCTTGAGCCCAGAAGTTTGAGGTTGCAGTGAGCTACGACTGTGCCACTGTATGCTAGCCTGGGTAACAGAGTGAGACCCTGTCTCAAAAAAAAAAAAAAGAAAGAAAGAAATCGCCACAACCACCCCAACCTTCAGCAACCATCACCCTAATCAGTCAGCAGCCATAAACATCAAGGTAAGATCCTCCACCAGCAAAAAGACTTACTTGCTGAAGGCTCAGATGATAGTCAGCATTTTTAGCAATAAAGTATTTTTAATTAATATATGTACATTGTTTTTTAGATATTATGCTATTGCACACTTAAAAACTACAGAATAGTGTAAACATACTTTTATTTGCTCTGGAAAACCAAAAAAATCATGTGACTCACTTTATTGCAATATCCACTTCATTGTGGTGATCTGGAACCAAATCCACAATATCTCCAAGGTATGCCTGTATTTGATATAACTTGAATCATTTTAACTATGTTGAGATTTGTTTTATAGTTCACAATATGGTCAAATATGGTAAACATCCTGTATCTTTAAAAAGTATGTCCTCCTGCTACTGAGTAGAATGTCCTATAAATGTCAATTAGCTCAAATTACTGATAGCATTGCTCACGTTTTCATATTCATACTGACTTTTTATCTAATTGCTCTCAAAAATTATTGAAAAAGAGGTATCGATTGGATTTTTATTGTGTCTATTTCTCCTTGCGGTTCCATCGGTTTTCTTCATGCATTTTAGAGCTCTGTTGTTAGATGCATTAACATTTAGAATTGTTTTTGTTCTCTTGGTAAATTGAAATCTTTATCACTATGAAATTAGCTTCCTGGACAGTTATGGTGGCTCAAACCTGTTATCCTAGCACTTTAGGAGGCTGAGGTGGGTGGAGCACTTTGAGTTCAGGAATTTGAGACCAACCTGGGCAACATGGAGAAACTCCGTCCCTACAAAATACAAAAATGAGTCGGGCATGGTGGCTCATGCCTGTGGTCCCAGCTACTCAGGAAGCTGAGGTTGGAGGATCACCTGAGCTGGGAAGCAGAGATTGCAGTGAGCTGAGATTGTGCCACTGTACTCCAGCCTGGGTGACAGAGCGAGACCCTGTGTCCAATAAAGAGAGAGAGGTAAGGGAAGGAAGGAGGGAGGGAGGGAGGGCGGGAAGGAAGGAGGGAGGGAGGGCGGGAAGGAAGGAGGGAGGGAGGGCGGGAGGAAGGAAGGAAGGAAGGAAGGAAGGAAGGAAGGAAGGAAGGAAGGAAGGAAGGAATTAGCGTCCTTATCCCTGGTAATAATTTTTTCAGGCTTAACCTACTTTTTTTAATATTAATCTAGTTATTCCAGGCTTATTTTGAAAAGTGTTAGCATGGCATATTGCTTTTCATTCTCTTAATCTACTTCTGTATTTAAAGTGCATTCTGAGCCAGATGTGGTAGTGCACGCCTGTAGTCCAGTACTCAGGAGACTGAAGTGGGAGGACTGTTTGAGTCCAGGAGTTCAAGGTCAGCCTGGGTAATATAATGAGAACCTGTCTTTAATTAATTAAAATTTTAAAATAATTAAAAATAAAATAAAGTGCATTTCATATAGACAGAAGATACTTGGCTCACTTTTTTATCCAGTCTCTGACTTTGAATTGGAAGTTTAGATAATTTATATTTAATGTGTTTACAGTTTTGATTAGACTTAAGCTTACCCTGTTATTTGTTTTCCGTGAGTTTCATCTGTTCTTTGTTACTGTTGCCCTCTTTCCAGCCTTCTTCTGGATTACCTGAATATTTTTTGTTATGTCTTTTTATCTCCTTTTTCAGCTTGGTAGGTCTCATTGTTTTATTATTTTTGTGATTGCTTTGGGAATTACAGTATCCATCTTTAATTTATCGCAATCTACCTTTAATGATAGATATTATACCATTTCCTGCATAATATAAGAAACCTGCAAGAATACGCTTCTATTTTCTCCTTATGACCTTTGTGCTATTGTTGTCATACATTTTTCTTTTATAAATGTATAAAACCAATAATATGTTGTCATTCCTTTTATCTTGAAGATATGTAAACAATTTTTTAAATCTTACATATTTACCATGTAGTTACCATTTAAGATGCTCTTCATTCCTTTGTGTATATCTGTATTTCTACATGGTATAATTTTCCTTCCACTTGACATTTTCTTTAACATTTCCTGTTGTGTAGGTCTGCTGGTCATGAACTCTTTCAGCTTTTGTATTTCTAAAAAGCTCTTTATTTTATTCTCATTTTTAAGAAATTTTCACTAGATAGAATTCTAGGTTGCAGGTTTTTTATTTTAATACTTTAAAGATGTTGCTCCACTGTCTCCTTGCTTTGACTGTTTCCAATAAGAAATGTGCTATTATTTTCATCTCTTTTCCTCTGTACATAATTTCCTGCCCTCTACCTCTGGCTGCTTTTTTTTCTTATTTTTTTCAGGGGGATGGGGTTTTGCTATGTTGCTGAGACTGATCTTGAACTCCTGGGCTCCAGCAATCCTCCTACCTCAACCCCCCAAGTAGCTGGGATTACAGATGTGCACCACCAACACTGGCTCTCCTCTGGCTGCTTTTGAGATTTTTCTCTTACCATCGATTTTGAGAAATTTGATTATGATGTGCTTTAGAATGGTTTTCCTTAGATTTCTGGTGTTTGGACTTTGTTGAGTTTCTTAGGAGGTGAGTTTACAGTTTTCATCAAATTTAGAAAAACATTTAGCTGTTATTGCTTTAAATATTTTTTCTGTTCCCTCTCTTCTCTTTGAGAACTCCTATTATCCATATTATTCATATATTAGACCACTTTGAATTTGTCCCACAGCTCACTGGTGGTCTTCTCCTTCTTTTATTTGGGTTTATTTGTAAGTGAAATGTTTTATTGGTACACAATGTTCCAGAAAATGAAAGGTTGCTATCTTTGTTCCTGTTAGAAAAAGAAGATACTATCAGATTCTCTGTCAGAACTTGCCTCCAGCTTCTGCTAAAAGTGCTTCTCTAGTATTAACTATTTTTCCAATTTTTTCCTTGTGGTAAAATACACATAACACAAAATTTACCATCTCAACAATTTTCAAGTATAGAGTTCAGTGGTATTAAATACATTTTTAATGTTGTGCAACCATCCATCTCCAGAACTCTTTTCATTGTGTACAACTAAAACTCTATATCCATTAAACAGTAACTTCCCATTTCCACTTTCCTCCAGCCCCTGGCAACCTTCATCCTATTTTCTGTCTCTGTAATTTCAACTACTCTAAGTACCTCATATAAGTGGAATCATACATTATTTGTCTTTGTGTGATGGGCTTATTTTGCAGAGCATAATGTTCTCAAAGTTCATCCATTTTGTAGCATATAACAGAATTCTCTTCCTTTTAAAAGCCAAATAATAATCCATTATATGTATACAGCTGTTTATCCATATCTGTGGGCTCTGTATGCATGGATTCAACCAACCACAGATATAAATATTTTTTAAAAATTGCATATGTACTTAACATGCACTGACTTTTTCCTTGTCATTATTCCCTAAAAATATAGTATAAGTATTTACATAACATTTACATTGCATTAGGCATTATAAGTAATCTAGAGATGAATTAAAGTATATGGGAGAATATGCATAGGTTATATGCAAAATCTACACTATTTTACATCGGAGACTTGAACATCTGTGAGTTTTGTTATCCACAAGAGGTCCTGGAACCAATCCCCCATGTATACCATTTGACAATCATATATATTTTATTTCTTCATTCATCTATCAATGAACACTTGGGTTTCTTCCACATTTCAGCTATTGTGAATAATTCTGCTATTAACATGGTTATACAAACACTTTTTTAGGAATCTACTGTCAGTTATTTTAGATATATACCCAGAAGTGGAATTGCTGGATCAAATGGTAATTTTAATGTTTTGACGAATTGCCACACTGCTTTCCACAGTGGCAGTATCATTTTACATACCTGCCGAGATAGCACAAGGGCTCTAATTTCTCCACAGTCTTGCCAACAATGGTCATTTTTTTTAAATAGCCATGTAACGGGTGTGAGATAGTATCACATCATAGTTTTGATTTGCATTTCCCCAGGGATTAATGATGCCGAGCATCTTTTATGTGCTTACTGGCCATCTGTGTACAGTCTAAGGTACTATCTATTCAAGTCCTTTGCCCATTTTTTGCAGCAGGTTGTTTGGTTTGTCTTGAGTTTGAACAGTTCGTGTTCTGAACATTAATCTCTTACAAAATATATGATTTGCAAAATAGCTGTTGATTTTGTCTCTTGATGCACACAATTTTTTAATTATTATAGTCTCCTAAGTCTGTTTTCTTGTGTTGCCTGTGCTTTTTGTGTCATATCCAAGAAATCACTGCCAAATTCAGTGTCATGATTTTGCCTTGTTTCTTTTAAGAGTGTTTTAATTGTAGGCCTTACATTTAGGTAATCCATTTTGAGTAAATTTTTGTACATAGTTTTAGAAAAGGATCGGACATAGTTTGGATATTTGTCCCCTCTGAGTCTCATGCTAACATGTGATCCTCAGTGTTGAGGTGAGACCCAGCAGGAGACGTCTGAGTCAGGAAGGGCAGATCCTTCGTGAATGTCTTTGTGCGCTCCTCACGGTCATGAGTGAGCTCTTGCTCCATTATGTACCATGAGATCTGACTGTTAAAAAGAGCCTGGAGCTTCCTCCTGTCTCTTGCTCCCTCTCTTGCTATTTGACACACTAGCTTCTGTTTGCCTTCTGCCATGACTAAAAACTTCCTTAGGTCTCACCAGAAGCAGAAGCTGGTGCCACGCTGCTGCACAACCTGCAGAACCAGGTTATTTGTCAAATAAACAAACCTCTTTTATAAATTACCCAGCCTCAAATATTATAGCAATGCAAAACAGCCTAATACAGGGTCCAACTTTATTCTACTGTATGTGACTATCATTTTCCCTGCACCATTTGCTGAAAAGACAGTCTTTTCTCTATTGAGTGGTCTGACACCCTTGCTGAATCTAATTTGAGTATACATGCAAGCGTCTTTTTCTAGGCTCTGTATTCCATTTCATTGGTCTATATGTTTGTCTCTATGCCAGACTAAACTGTTTTGATTACTGTAGCTTTGTAATTGAGTTTTGAAATCAGGAGTTTTCCAGCTTTGTTCTTTTTGTTTTCAGTATTGTTTTAGCTGTTGGGGTCCTTTGAGATTCCATACAAATTTCAGGATGGGTTTTTCCTACTTCTGCAAAAACACCATTGGGATTTTAATCAGGATTGCACTGAATCTGTAGATTATTTTGAGTAGTATTGACATCTTAACAATATTAATTCTTCCAGTCACAAACACAGGATGTATTTTTATTTATTTACATCTTTAATTTGTTTTAGTAATATTTTGTAGTTTTCATTGTACAAGTCTTTCACTTCTTTGGTTAAGTTAATTCTTAAGTATTTTATTCTTTTTGATGCTATTACAAATTCCAGTTTAGCAGCTATTAATTTTCTTTTTGGATTATTCAATGTTAGTATATAGAAATGCAACTGATTTTTGCTTATTGACTTTGTATCCTGTTCTTTGTTGGATTTATCAGTTCTAAAATGTTTCTTAGTGGAATCTTTATGATTTTTTACATATAAGATTATATCATACACAAGCAGATCAATTTACTTCTTTTCTAATTTAAATTGCTTTATTTGTTTTTCTTGCTTAATTTCTCTGGCTAGAATTTCCAGTGACTACAATGAACAGAAATGGCAAAATGAGCATCCTCACCTTATTCCAGATCTTAGAGAAAAAATTTTCAGCCTTTCACTATTATGACATTCACTGTGAGTTTTTTATGTATGAATTTTATTATGTTGAGGCAATTTCCTTCTATTCCTAGTTTTTTTATGTTTCTATCATGAAAAAGTGTTGAATTTTGTCCAGTGCTTTTTCTGGACCAATTGAGATGACCATGTTAGGTTTTTTCCTTTCGTTCTGTTAATGTCACGTATTATATTGATCAAGTTTCATATGTTAAAGCATCCTTGCATTCCAGGAATGAATACCACTTTGTCGTGGTATATAATCTTTTTAATATGCTGCTGAATTCATTGTCAGTTCTGGCTTGGATTTAATTGATTTCCCTCCTCATTATAGGTTTTGTTTGCTTGTTTGTTTTGGCTCTTTTCCATGCCTGTTAATTTTTGCTTGGATGACAAACATTGTGAATTTTATCTGAGTAGATGCTGGATTTCTCAATCCTATTAAAAAAAAAAAAAGAGCCTTCAGCTTTGTTCTAGGATGCTATTGAGGTCCTCAGAAATATTGCGATCCTTTTGGGTCTTCCTTTTAAGACTTGTTAGACAGACTAGAGCACTGCACAATCTAGGACTAATTACTTCCAACTCCCGAAGCAAAACCCTTCTGCATACTCTATCCAATGCCCAGTGAATATCAAAAGTTGTCCAGTATAGCTATTTGGAATCGGCATTGTGCTTAATGCCCATTGTGAGCACTAAGCACTATTACCATTCATCCTTTGGGTGGTTCTTTCCCTAGCGTCCGGTAGTCTTCTCACATGCATGAACAGAACACCACCCAGCTAAATACTCAAGGGATACCCTGCCCAGATCTCTGGAGTTCTGTCTGTGCAGCTCTCTCCTCTCAGGTCCTCTGTCCTGCTAACACTAGGAAGCACCTCACCTTCCTCAGACTCTCAGCTCCATCTCCTCAACTCAGAGAGTCCACCAAGCTCCACCTAAGAAACTCTCAAGGCAGCAAGCTGAAGTAGTAATAGGGTTTGTCCCATTTATTTCTTACAGCTCAAGAATCACTATACTTTGGTGCCTAATTCTGTCACCGTTTCATAGATTTTGTCCATTCTTTGGATGATTCAGATGGTAGGATACATCTGATCTCTGGTTTTATTTTATGTCAATTAGAAGTCCCTGGCTAGCCTTATTTAATGTTATTATTGATATATTTGGTTTAAAATATACCAGTGATTACTGACATATTTGGGTTTAATAATTCTTTACACTCTTTCATTTGATCTATATTCCTTTTTCTCTTTGGCTATCTACTTTTGAATGAATTATATTTTGTTTCACTTGTTTGACTGTTTTGAGGTGGGATTTCACTCCATTGCCCAAGCAGGAATGCAGTGGCATGAAGATGACTCACTGTAGCCTCAAACTCCTGGGCTCAAGTGATCCTCCTAGCTCAGCTTTCCAAGTAGCTAGAACTACAGGCAAGAGCCACTACACTCAGCTAATTTTTAAAAGAAATTTTTGTAGAGACAAGGTCTCACTATGTTGCCCAGACTGGTCTGGAACTCCTGGCCTCAAGCAATCCTCCTGTATTGACCTCCCAAGGTGCTGGAGTTATAGATGTGAACAAATACCCCGGCATTATTTTTCCCTTTTTTATTCTGTGAGCTTGAAACTTATGCAATCTTGTATTATTATTTTAATAGTTGCTTTAGAGATTGGTTATAATATGCTTCTGGACTTATTAAAGTCTAAATATTAAATGATACTTTTATGAGCAACGCCAAAATCATACATTTTAACTCCACCTATTCTCTCACAAATTATAGGCCAAGTTGCCACACATTTTCATCCTATTCGTATTTTTAACCCAACAAGATGTCATTGAATATGCTTTGAATATTCATTTATTTTATTTATTTATTTTTTGAGACAGAGTCCCACTCTTGTTGCCCAGGCTAGAGTGCAATGGCACAATCTTGGCTCACTGCAACCTCCACCTCCCGGGTTCAAGCAATTCTCCTGCCTCAGCCTCCCAAGTAGCTGGGATTACAGGCATGCACCACCATGCCTGGCTAATTTTGTATTTTTAGTAGAAACAGGGTTTCACCATTGTTGGTGAGGCTGATCTCGAACTCCTGACCTCAGTTGATCCACCTGCCTCAGCCTCCAAAAGTACAGGGATTACAGGTGTGAGCCACCACACCCAGCTGAATACTCATTTAGATTTCCCTATCTATTGACTCTTTTAGTTGCTCCTCATGCCTTCCTGCATCTCTAACCCTTCGCCTGGGTTCATCCTTTGACCTGAAGAATATCTTTCAGTATTTTCTTTTTTGTAAAACCCAATTGTATTGGTTCTGGAAGTATTCTCTTTAGTGTAGCTCTTCTCATGCCAAACATCTATCTGAAGATGTCTTTATCTTTAGTCTTGAAGAATATTTTCTTTTCATAGAAAACTCCAGTTTAGCAGCTATTTTTCTTGCAGCACTCTATAAAGACATTGTTCTAATGCTGTTGACTTCCTTTATTTCTGTCGAAAATCAGCTATAAGGAAAAGAGGTGGGAGCCCAGGACCCACAAAAGGTAGGTTCTGGGACCTCTCTTGCTTGGGGTGGGGACTAGAGGGGTTGGTATAAGGGCACCCCAGAGGCACCCAGCCTTGTTGAGGTGGGGAAGTAAAGTGCGCCTTTGAATCACCACACTTCCTAAAACTGGATTAAGGCAACCATAGAGTTCTGGTGCCCCCTGGTGCCTGGCAGAGCCAACTTATCCCACACCTGGAGGGAGACCTCCTTCTGCATTTTGAGGTGTTTCTACCATACTGCCAATGAATGGCCCATCACACAATAAGCATATAGGGAGACGAGACGAACTGTGTGGGCAAACAATACAGAGCAGTCCACGGGCACCCAGAGAACGAAACCATGATACACAGATCTCAAAATAAACATGCATTCTTTGTTTATGGAGGGAAAGACAAGACTGAGAATTTTGGCAGAGATCTGAAAACTGTTAAAAAGAAAAAAAAAGAAAGAATGAAAGAGAAAAAGAAAGAAAGAAAAGAGAGACCAAGAAAGAGCAAGAAAGAGAGAAGGAGAGAGAGAGGGGGGAGGGGAGGGGAGGGGAAAGAAAGAAAGAAAGTTCTATCCAGTACCTCTTAAGACTTGGGCAGACTCTCTTGGTCTCCTTGTTCTAGAGCCTTTGGCTGTGTGTCAGCCACCTCAGGCCTCTATAGCAAAACTCCACAGGCTGGGTGGCTTACATAACAGATTTATTTTGCACAGTTCTGGAGGCTGAGAAACCCAAAGTCAGAGTGTCGGCAGATTTAGTTCCCGGTGAGGAACTTCTTGGGGTTTGCAGATGGCCAGCTTCTTGCCGTGTCCGCACATGGCAGAGAGCCAGGGCTCTGGTCTTATAAGGGCACTAATCCTATCATGGCAGCTCCACCTTCATGACCTCATCTGACCCTAATTATCTCCCATTTGAGGGTTAGGACTTCAACACAAGCATTCGGTCCATGGCAGCCATCTGTTTTGCTTCCCCCACCCCGGTGGTCACCAGTTCTGTGTGGGCACCACCTGACTCTACAGCGGGTGGGCAGCGCCTTTCACCCCAAGCCTGTGGTGGATGCCACTTGTCTCTACCTCAGGCCTTCCCTGTTGCCAACAAGGTGGGAAATGTCCCAGGACTCACCCAGTACCCTCACCTGTGCAACCCAGTAATGAGAGGTGTTCATGCTCCATGGAGTGAAACCCTGATAAATGGGATTTAGCACTGACTGGTAAATAAATTATTCCCCATTCCTCCTCCTGAACAGAATGTGCTGACAGTCTGTCGTTTTTACAGCCTCTTCTTATTTTTTATTGGTTTTTTTTGGGGGGAGGGGGGGCTTGAGACAAGGTCTCCCTCTGTTGTCCAGGCTGGAGTACAATGGCGTGATCTTGGCTCACTGCAACCTTCAACTCCCAGATTCAAGGGATTCTCCTGCTCAGCCTCCTGAGTAGCTGAGATTATAGGGACCTGCCACTACGTCCAGCTAACTTTTGTAATTTTTTTGGTAGAGATGGGGTTTCACCATATTGGTCAGGCTGGTCTTGAGCTCCTGACCTCAGGTGATCCGCCCACCTCAGCTTCCCAAAGTGCTGGGAGTACAGGCGTGAGCCACTGCAATGGGCAGTTTCGCAGCCTCTGGGAAGCGGTCCTCAGTCACACTTGCCTGCAGCTCTGTCCCTGCCACGTCTGTGCCCTCCCCTTTTTCCTCACTGTGCCCCCTGGGTTTCACTCTCTAATGTAACAGCAGGGCCGCCCTCCCCTGGCACTCTGTCTTCCAAAGGGATCTGTTACCTAGGGAGCCGTGAGGATGCACCACAGCCGGGGGCTTCACACAGCAGGAATTCATTGTGCCACAGTTCTGGAAGCTGAAGTGCAAAATCAAGAAGTCAACTGGGCTGTGCTCCCTCTGCAGCCTCTGGGAGAATTCTTGCCTCTTCCAGCTTCTGGTGGCTCCCAACATTCCTCAGCTTCTGGTGGCCCTCAACATTCCTCAGCTTCTGGCTGCACCCCTCCCATCTCTGCCTCCATCTTCACACGGGGTTCTCACCTGCATGTTTTCCCTCTATGTCTGTCCATCTCTGTCCAAATTTCTCCTTTTTATAAGGAAGGGTCCCAATCATATGGAATTACGGTACACCCTAATAACTTCATGCTGACAGACTACCTCTGAAAGACCCAATTTCCAAATAATGTCACATTCTGAGCCACTGGGGGCTGGGGCTTCAACATATCTTTTTGTAGAGGACACGGTTCAGTGGAATCCAATCACTAGGGAACCCTGGCTAAGACAAAAACCAAGTAAAAATTCCATAACTAAATGATAATTTATTAAATAGTTTATTATTTTATTAAGTTTATAGCTGAAATTATAAACTTAATTGATTACCTTAATAGTGAGTTAGACTGAGTTAAAGATGGGTTGAGAGACAAAATCCAGAATAAAAGAATAATAGAATAGAATAGAATAAAAGAATAGGGGATTTGGGGGCATAATGAGGACGAAAAAAAAAAGAATAGAGGAAAACCTGAAAAGCTGCTAAAAGAAATAGAAAATAAAGGAAGTCTGAGGCATATGTAGACCTTCTACATAAGTAAAGAAAAAAACATGAGTGAGGGGGCAAAACAATAATTGAACAATAAATGTTAATGGAATCAAATTATAATGGAAGAGATAACACCCTAGAATTTACCCAAAGTGCTGAAAGATCAAGGACAGATTTAAGAAACTTTAAAAACCCAACCAGAAAAAGTACAAGAAATGCACACCTGGATATAGCATGCCAGAACTGCAGAAAACTAAAGAAAAAGAGAAATTTTCAAAAGCAGACTATAAAAGACATATTACTTTCCAAAAAAGCATCATTCAGCCTCTCAGTACTTCCCACACTGAATTGGCAGTTTCTTCTGAGAGGAGAAGCAACCCAAAATGGTATGTCACTTCTGCCAAATTCAGGCCAGTATTTCTTCACTATTTTATTATGTCCTAATACCTTCAAGTAGATTTTTTTTAATTTAGCTTCTCTGGCTGTCTTCAAAAGAGGAGACAAATTACCTAGATTTCAAGTTTACCAGAAGCAAAGGTTCAAATTAATTTTAATGCTTAAAATATCTTAATAATGGCATCCCTATAAAAGTGTTCTAGGCCGAAATGATTTTACAAATTAGTTCTAGCTTACATTCAAATAAGAGTATTTTTCATGTTAGTCAAAGTATTTCAAGCCATAGAAAAAGTCAGAAATACCCTCAATTCAATTTATGATGCTAACACACCTTCATATCAAAACTTTCTTAAGTTATTTCAAAAAAGAAATGAACAGTTTTCGTTTCTTATGATAGATGAAAAAAACAAATATGTATTAAAATCATACACTATGATCAAGTAGTTTTTATTCCAGGAAAAGAAAGATATGTCAATATAAGAACAGCTGCACATAGACTACACAGCTTTGTTCTCACTGGTGACTAAACCGCTGCACACTACCAGCAAGCATCCTTTTACCTCCCTGTAGGGGAAGATCTTTCCACAGTGAAATTAGTCTGTAAAGTCTGCAAGAGGCAACTGCTCCATCAAATGTGCATACATCAATGAAAGGCAACAAGATACATGTAAAACCAAGGAGGATATATTATTATCAAAAGAACACAATAATCTCCCAAAGCTGACCACAAAGAAATGAAAAAAAAAACTGACAAGTAATTCAAAATTCAAAATAATTATTTTAAGGAAGCTCAGCAAACTGCAAAAAAAAATACAGAGAAGTAATTCAGTGAAATCAGAAGAACAATAAGCAACCAAAATGAGAAATGTAACAGAAAGACTGAAATTTAAAAAAAAAAAAAAAAAGCAAACAGAAATTCTGGCACTGAAGAACACAATGAATGAAATTTTAAAATGTAATAGAAAGCATCAATGACAGAATGATCAAGCAGAAGAAAAAATCTGTGAATCTGAAGACAGACCATTTGAAAATATACGGTCAGAAGAGAAAAAAGAAAAGAGTGAAAAAGAATGATGAAAACTCATGGGAGTTAGGGGACAGTATCTGAAGAGCAAATGTTCAAGTTATAGAAGATTAAGAAGAAGAGAGAAACAAAGGGGAAGAAAACTTATTTAAAGAAATAATAGCAGAAAATCTTCCAAACCTGGGGAGCAATATAAATATCCAAGTACAGGAAGGTTAAAGATCTCCAATCTGATTCAATCAAAACAAGACTACTCCTGAGACATAATCAATTTGTCAAAAACAAAAGACAAAGAGAGGATCCTGAAAGCTGCAAGAGAAAAGAAAATAATCACATACATGTAAAGAAGTTCTGGCCAGGTGCAGCAGCCCACACCTGTATTCTCAGCACTTTAGAAGGCCAAGGCGGGTGGATCAACTGAGGTCAGTAGTTCAAGACCAGCCTGGCCAACATGGCAAAACCCTGTCTCTACTAAAAAAAATACAAAACTTAGTTGGGCATGGTGGCATATGCCTGTAATCCCAGCTACTAGGGGGCTGAAGCAGGAGGATCACTTGAACCTGAGAGGCAAAGGTTGCAGTGAGCTGAGATTGTGCCACTGCGCTCCAGCCTGGGTAACAGAGCAAGACACTGCAAAAAAAAAAAATAAGAAGAAGAAGAAGAAGAAGTTCCAGTAAGGCTAACGGTGGATTTCTCAGCAGAAACCTTACAGACCAGGAGAGAGTGGGATGATATATTCAAAGTGCTGAAGGGGGGAAAAAAAAAACTGTCAACCAAAAATACTTTACCCAGAAAAGCTATTCTTCAGAAATAAAAGAGGTAAAGCCTTTCCCAGGAAAATTAAAGCTCAGGGAGTTTATCACCACCAGACCTGTCTTACAAGAAATGCTAAAGGGAGTTCTTCAAGTTGAACAAAAGTATGCAAATTAACAGCACAGAAACATACAAAAGCATAGCCCTCACTGGTAAAAGTATGTAGTACAGAATCAAATTCAGAATACTCTAACATTGTAATGGTGGTGTCCAAATTACTTATTTTGTTAGTATTAAGGCTAAAAGATGAAATTGTTTTAAAATATTGTTGTATTAATTTGCTAAATGATATACAATATTAAAAGATGCAAATTGTGACATCAATAACATAAAATATGGGGAGGTGAAATATAGAGTAGTTATATGAAAAGTTTTTATTTGCTTAAAACAGCCTATTATAAGAGGTTTTATACAAAGCAAAAACCTATAGAGATACACAAAAAAAGAAATAAAAGCCTACCACTACAGAAAATCATCAAATCACAAAGGAGGCAGCAAGAGAGGAAGAAAGAAACAAAAACTCCATAAAACAGCCATAAACCAATCAACAAAATGGCAGTAGTAAATCCTTACCTATCAACAATTACCTTGAATGTAAGCAGATTAAAATATCCAATCAAAAAACAGAATGCTGTATGGATTTTTTTTAAAAGATCCAACTATATGCTGCCTACAAGAGACTCACTTAACCTAAAAAGACACACAGATTGAAAGTGAGTGGATGAAAAAAGACATTTATGCAAATGAAAACCAAAAGAGAGCAGGTTTTATATACTGTAAGTAGTAGCTACTTACTTATTCTAAGTAGCTATACTTATAACAGATAAAATAGAATTTAAGCCAAAAATTGTAAATTGAGACAAAGAATGTCATTATATAATGATACAAAGGGACTGATACATCAAGAAGATATAACAATTATAAATACATATGCATCCAACATCAGACCACTTTAATATACAAAGCAAATATTAATAGAGCTGAAGAGAGAAATAGATTGCAATATAATAGTACAGAATTTCAATACTACAGCTTGTCAACAATTGACAAATCATCCAGACAGAAAATCAGTAAGGAAACATTCACTTGAACTACACTTTAGATCAAATGACTCTAATAGACACATATTTTAGGTTGGTGCAAAAGTAACTGCATTCATGGCAAAAACTGCAATTACTTTTGCACCAACCTAAATAGGACATTTCATTCAATAACAGCAGAATATACATTCTCCTCAAGAGCACACACATAGAAAATTCTCTATGATATATCATATGTTAGACCACAAAACAAATCTTAACAAATTTATGAAGACTGAAACCATTTAAGACCCCAATGGTATAAAACTAGAAATTAATAATAGAAGAAATTTCAAGAAATTCACAAATATGTGGAAATGAAACAACATGCTCCTGAACAAGGGGTCAAAAAATAAATCAAAAGGAAAATTGTTTTAATATGTTAAGACCAAAAAAATGGAAGTACACCATACCAAAAGCAATCCTAAGAGAAACAAATACCTATATCAAAAAAGAGAAAAAAAAAGATCCCAAATAAGCAACCTCACATTACACCTCAAAGGACTAGAAAAAGAACAAACTAAGCCCAAAGACAATAAAAGGAAGAAAATTAAGATAAAGATCAGAGCTGAAATAAGTGAAATAGACACTAGAAGAACAATAGAAAAGATCAACAAAACAAAGACTTGTTTTTTGTAAAGAGGAATAAAATTGACAAACCTTTAGCTACAGTAAGAAAAAAAGAGAGGACAAAAATAAATAAAACAATAAATGAAAGAGGAGACATTACAACTCAATCACAGAAATACAAAGGATTAAAAGAGACTATTATGAACATTTATAGCCCAACAAATTAGGTAACCTAAAAGAAATGAATAAATTTCCAGGCACATACAATGTACCAACACTAAATCATGAATAAATTAAAAATCTGAACAGATTGCTAATAAGTAAAGAGATTGAATCAGTAATATAAAGTCTCATATTTGAGACTTTTCCATTGAGACCTGATGGTTTCCATGCTGAATTCTACCAAATATTTAAAGAATACTAATACTAATTCTCTTCAAACTATTCCAAAATATTGAAAAGGAGGGTATACTTCCAAACTTATTTTATAAGGCCATCATTACCTTGATACCAAAGTCAACTAGGATAT
This sequence comes from Cheracebus regulus, assembly GCA_963574635.1. Lineage (NCBI taxonomy): Eukaryota > Metazoa > Chordata > Mammalia > Primates > Pitheciidae > Cheracebus > Cheracebus regulus. The sequence goes on from CAUYQU010060171.1 coordinate 66,357, forward strand.
TACAGAAAAGAAAATTAGAGGCCAATACTCCTGATGAACATACATGCAAAATTCCTTAATAAAATACTGGCAAACAGAATTCAACAACACACTGAAAGGATCATTCACCATGATCAACTAGGATATATCCCTGGGATGCCAGGATGGCTCAACATATACAATCAGTAAGTATGATGTATCATGTTAACAGAATGAGGGACGAAAGTCATATGATCATCTCAATCGATGTAGAAAAGACATTTGACAAAATTCAACTCTTTTCATCCTAAAAATTTTCAACAAATTAGATGTAGAAGAAACTTACCTTAACACAATAAAGCCCAGATACACAAACCCATAGCTAACGTCATCCTCGGTAGCAAAAAGTTGAAATCCTTTCCTCTATGATCAGGAATAAGACAGTGGGCTCTCACCAGATCTATTAAATATACTTTTAGACGTCCTAGTCAGAGCAATTGGGCAAGAGAAAGATGTAAAAACCATTCAAATCAGAAAGGAAAAAGTTAAATTGTCTGTTTGCAGACTACACATCTTCTATGAAGAAAACCCTAAGAAGTCCACCAAAAAACTTTTAGAACTAATAAATAAATTCTGGAAAATTGCAACATACAAAATCAACATACGAAAATTGGTAGTGTTTCTAAACACTAACAAAAACTACCTGAAAAAGAAATCAAGAAAACAATCCCAGTTACAATAGCTACAAAAACACACACAAAAAAAAAAAAATCCTTAGGAATAAATTTAACTCAAGAGGTAAAAGATCTATACACTAAAAATTAAAACACTGATAAAAGAATTAAAAACAAACAAATGGAAAGATAATTATGTTTATGGGTTGAAAGAATTAATATTGTTTAAATAAGTGATCTACAGATTCAGTGCAATTCCTGTCAAAATTCCAATGAACTTTTTCACAAAACTAGAAAAAAATCTTAAAATACACATAGAACCACAGAAACCACTGAATATCCAAAGCAATCTTGCGCAAAAAGAACAAAGTTAGAGGCATCTCACCATCGGATTTCTGATTTTAAAATCTAGTAAAAAGTTATAGTATGGTAAACCCAGTAGATATTTTTTTAGTTTTTTTAAATTAATTTTGTTTTAATTTTTTTTATGAGACATAGTCTTGCTCTGTCACCAGGCTGAAGTACAGTGGCACAATCTCAGCTCGCTGCAACCTCCACCTCCTAGGGTCAAGTGATTCTCCTGCCTCAGCCTCCCGAATAGCCAGGATTACAAGTGCGTCCACCATGCCCAGATAATTTTTTGTATTTTTAGGAGAGACAGGGTTTCACTATGTTGGCCAGGATGGTCTCGATCTCCTGACCTCATGAACCGCCAACCTCAGCCTCCCAAAGTGCTGGGATTACAGGCATGAGCCACCACACCTGGCCTGTTTTGAATTTTTTTAAAGCTGATCTCAGTCATGGATTTGTAGCATCAAATACCTATGAGTTGGATGAGTTCCTCTCCTCTTGAGGTCCTAAGACAACCTGGGGCTCCTAGGCCTCTCAGAAAGTGACATTCTTTACTTACCACAGGTCAGGAGCCCTGTACAGGGACTGTGTAGATGAGGTATGAGGCCAGTTTTCCGAAGGGGCTTTTATTGGCTCTATAAGTCAAGTTTTATTCCTTAAAGGAAAGCACACCATTCCATTCAAAGCCTTGGTAAAATAACCAGTTTCTCCAATTGAGTCCTGCTACAAATGAAAACAGATTCTAACTGTACTTTTGCAAATAACTATATAGCCATAAGTTATGAATACTCAGAGTTTCCAAATTCTGGAGAATCAGGTAAAGAGAAACAAATATGCTTCAAATTGTGTTCATATGAGTATATTTAATTGTTGGTAGCTCAAAAGAAAAGTTTCCTTGACTCTGAAAAACAAAACAAAGGATTGGCAACATTTTAAGCAAAAAGTCAAAAAGATTACTTCAGACTTCTATTAGTTCAGTCCAAGCAGTTCTGCTCAATATTCACGAACATTTCAGCTCTCCAGGAGTCCTGAAAGATTTTTCTCTAATCTGATGTCACCATCTCCAAAGTAATCAGAAACCTGCATTCAAAAGTGCCTGTTATAGCTGATTATAAAACCACCTTCTAGAAAGGACTAAAACAAGACAATTATCCATGGATCACAAAAGGTTTTAGGGCACCCACAGTCAAAGACACAACTGACAAGGAAGTTTGTTACTTCTGTGGCATACCATAATTTAACATAACAATTAGGATTATTACTGATAATGTACACTAAGTCATATCAGAATTATAGGAGTTTCTCATACTTTCAGAACACGTAACAATAACATATTTATACAAATAAAACCCAAAGAAAACCAAACATCATTTCATATTTGACAATGCTTCCTATATACATTTTATACCAAATAAGCCAAAAATGTTATTTTGGACTTTAAGGAACCTAATATCTTAAAGGATTAATTAGGTCAGAAAAAGACATAATTTCTCATTTTATTTTGGAAAGTTTGTCAAATATCAAAGGTTTAAAACACTTGATACCACAAAATAGGATCACAGGTCATTGTAAAATAAGTGATTCATTTAACACAAGGACTAAATGATAACTCAAAGATTTAAAAAAAAAAAAAAGCAAAACCCTTCATTTTTTGAGAGAGGAGACTTAATTTTCCAAACAATAATCCCTAATAAAATTAGCATGAAGCCAATTAAATTTCTTTATAAAAATTTTTAAGCAGAGAGAGATCCAAGATGGCCGCGTAGCAGCAGCTCAGGATTGTAGCTCCCAGTGAAAGCGCAGAGAGCGAGTGGATGCCGCAATTGCAGACGAATTTTTGATGCCCACAGACTGGGAGATTCCCGGCGAAGGAGCCACAC
>CAUYQU010060172.1:0-10214 GCA_963574635.1 Cheracebus regulus
CGGCGTGGCGCCCGCCCACCCCGCCCCCTCTTCTCACCCGACCCCCCACCCCCCCCCATCCCCGCTACTTCCCCACGCATTTTCTAGGCCCAAAGATTAGAAAAAACGACCGGAATACCAAAGACCGCCTCGAAGAATAAACAGAGGAACCCGATCAGGCGTCACCGTTTAGAGGAGACTGCAAGAGGCGCCCCATACCCCAGGCCGCGCCCCACCACCTCCCGCCACCCCCATTCCCACCGCCACCCCCACCCCCACCGCCGTCGGAGCCTTGCGCCGATACCCCGAAACCCTTCTCACCTAAAGAGAAAACGATGCCTCTTTCGGCTAAGCAACACACAGGCCTAACCCACCAAGCGAACGCCTTCCCAAACACCCGCCTCAGACGGTGCCTGGCCCCAGACCGCTGGGGCCCATGAGACCGGGTTGCGTTTTACCTCATGGGCTCAGCGGTCATGTTTTCGCTTGAACGCCTGGTCGGCTTCTGCGATTGCTGGGCGCCGGTCTGCGCTCCCCCGCGCCCGGTTAGGACAGAAATGCACTGGAATTTTAGTCGTCACTGTAGCTGCTGCTGGAACCTCCCCACAGCTCAAAGGCCGCTGCCACTGCCACCGCCGCAGGAGCCGCGGAAACAAAGCGACGCCGCTGCCGCCGCCATTTTGTTGGGCCGAGGCTCAGGCAGGAGAATTGGCGCGTCCTCCCTCTTTCTCTTTCCGTCATCCATTGGCTACCTCCTCCAAAGCGCACACTCTTATTGGCTATGACAATTCACCTTCTTTGGGGGCCTGTTGCTAAGGCGGTCGACGTCATTTGATCCCCTCCACCTTTTCGCAGGGGGTCCAATTTAGTCCCAATTGACCTGAAAGTGCTAGTGACTTAGTTTGACTTTATTTTGAAAATGCTCTTTTAGTCCATCCTCTTTTTTCTGCGACATATTAACGAAGCAGTAACAGCAACTTACGTTTATTGAGAGTTTACTATATGCTCAGCACTACACTAATGCTTTATCCGGGTTATCTCATTTAATCTTTACACCCTCTGAGGTAGACAAACCTGCATTTTCCAGATGAAACCAAGACACAAAGTCCCACAATAGTGCAGCCGAGATTCACCAGACACTCTTAACCACTAATCTATATGGCCATCGTATGTATTTTCCTTCCTATACGCTAGGCTATCGTCAAGTTCTTTTCTTTCCTAGATGTTTATACATAATATTTGGCACACCAAGCTCTTTTCTTTCCTAGATGTTTTATACATAATATTTGGCACACCAACATGCTCGCCAATGCATATGTGTATAATGTAATTATGTATGTATATGTGTGCAAATGACATAAGATCAACTTGAACTGCATAAAATTATTTCCATATTGAATAAACTAAAGTGCAACTTAGAATACACACACACCCCACACATGGGCCATTTCCCCAATTTGATGTGATGTTTAGCTCACAAACCAATCGATTTAGATCTGCTTCCTCCTCATTACAGAGGAAGCTTGGCTGGATGATCTCTAAATGCCTTTCCAGCTTTTATGATCTATAATTTGATTCTACATTGGTAATCTCTGCTAATCACAAACAAGTTCTCAAATCTAACTGTTTTGAATTTTATTTCCAAATTTATTCTGCCACGCATACTTTAGTTCATTCTATTTATTTTTCTTGAAATAAGCAAGAGCTCCTGTCGTGGTTAGATGACAGGGTTGCTGCTTTCTACTGGGATAGCAAGAGATGAGCCTTTTTTGAATGAAACACTTTGGAAATCTGATAGACTCACGCAACTTTTTTTTTCTGAGACAGGGTCTAGCTCTGTCACCCAGGCTGGAGTGCAGTGAAGTGACACAGCTCACTGCAGCCTCGACCTCCCAAGCTCAAGCAATCCCTCCACATCAGCCTCTCGGGTAGCTGGGACTGCAGGCGGCGCCATCAAGCCCAGCTAATTATGTACTTATGTATTACTATAGATGAGGTCTCTCTGTTGCCCAGGCTGGTCTCAAACACCTGGGCTGAAGCCATCCTCCCGCCTGGACCTCGAAAAGTGCTGGAATTAACGGGGGTGAGCCACCGTGCCAGGCCTCAGGCAACTTTTTAATCAACAGACGCCTGTATACATTGCAATTTTATCTTTCAAACGTTTGAGTTCAATTGCCAATTGTAGAAACCAGACCTCTGCACCTGCTATACTGATTTTTGTCTTGTACACATTAAATATCACTTTAATGTACGATTTACAGGAGTCATTTGTTTTCTTCCTTGGTAAATGCAGTTAATTTGAACGATGTACTCCATCACAAGGCAGCACAGAAATATGCTTTCTGTCCAACTGACTTCATTATGAGAAAAATAGTAAATAGTCAAAATGTTACCAGGTTATTGGCATTTTGAACAAAGAATTGGACAAAACACACAAAGCAAGGAAACAGCGAAGCAACAAAAGCAGAGATATATTGAAAATGAAAGTACACTCCACAGGTTGTGGAGTGTAGGAGCTGCCGGAACACAGGGGCTCAAGACCTCCATTATGGGATTTTCTGGGCTTTAAATACCCTCTGCAGGTTTCCTAAATGAAGTCGTGGCCCTGCAATCAGTCCCATTGGTTGCAGAAAGCAACCAATCAGAGGCTAAAGTGAAGTTACAAGGGTCACATCATATGCAAGCATCTAATTGGTTGGAGAAAGCAACCAGAGGCTAAAGTGAAGTTACAAAGTTACACTGCTATGCAAACATCTGCTTTCTACAACCAATCAGAGATACTTTCAGTTTCCCATCTGCCAAGCAGAAAAGGAAGGGATTTCCAAAGGGAGTAGTCCTTTTGTTACTTAGGTGTGGGATGTTGGGGTTTTCCTTTTTAGTTCTCCGAAGTCAACCTTAATCAGACTTAGGTTCCCTGCCTCCAGACCCTATTCTCCTGCCTCACACTATTTTTAAATGAATTGAAATTATTAAGGTAGAAACTAGCTCTCAGTGATGAGACTTCATAACACTAAACAGCTTTTTTTTGTTTTTTGAGACGGAGTTTCGTCCTTGTTGCCCAGGCTGGAGTGGAATGGCATGATCTCGGCTCACCACAATCTCCGCCTCCCGAGTTCTCAGCTCACAGCAACCTCCGCCTCCCAAGTTCAAGTGATTCTCCTGCCTCAGCCTCCCAAGTAGTTGGAATCACAGGCATGCTTCACCATGCCCGGCTAATTTTGATATTTAGTAGGGACGGTGTTTCTCCATGTTGGTCAGGCTGGTCTTGAACTCCTGACCTCAGGTGAACCGCCTGCCTTGGCCTCCCAAAGTGCTGGGATTACAGGCATGAGCCACCGTGCCTGGCCTAACACTAAACAGCTTTAAATGATAAATCTCACAAAAGAAACATTTTAATAATAAAACTATAATCACACTTTTTTTTTTTTTGAGACAGAGTCTTACTCTTGTATCCCAGGCTGCAGGCTGGAGTGCAGTGGCATGATCTCAGCTCGCTGCAACCTCCACCTCCCAGGTTCAAGCGATTTTCCTGCCTCAACCTCCCAAATAGCTGGGATTACAGGTACATGCCACCACGCCCGGCTAACTTTTGTGTTTTTAGTAGAGACAGGGTTTCACCATGTTGGCCAGGCTGGTCTTGATCTCCTGACCCTAGGTGATCCACCAGCCTTGGCCTCCCAAAATACTGGGATTATAGGCATGAGCCACCATGTCCAGCAATCAATCACAAATTTTTTTAATTTTAATTTTGTTTTGAGACAGGGTCTCCCTGGGTCACCCAGGCTGGATCGTAATGGCATGATCATGGATCACTGCAGCGTCGACTTCCCAGGCTCAAGCAATCCTCCCACCTCAGCCTCCCAAGTAGCTAGAACTGCAGGCCTGAGCCACCACACCTCAGCTAATTTTATCTTTTTGTTGTTGCTGTTGTTTTAGAGACTAGGTCTCATGTTGCCCAGGCTGGTGTCTCAAAGTCCAGAGCTCAAACTATCTTCCCACCTCAACATCTCAAAGTGCTTGTATTAGAGGCGTGAGCCACCATGCCCAGCAATAATCACAACATTTTAAAAATGAACAATATTGGCCTGGCACGGTGGCTCAAGCCTATAATCCCAGCACTTTGGGAGGCCAAGGTGGGCAGATCACGAGGTCAAGAGATCGAGAGCATCCTGGCCAACATGGTGAAACCCCATCTCTAAAAAAAAAAAAAGAACAATATTTGTGAATATTGTTGTGAATAACAACTTGTGAATAAGTTGTGAATAACAACTCACTACGTTTGTGAAGCATAAGAAAGAGAATTCCTGAGCCAGACACAGTGGCTCGCGCCTGTAATCCCATAACTTTGGAAGGCCAAGAAGGGAGGATGGGTTAAGGTCAGTAGTTTAAGACAAATTCAGAAACATAGTGAGGCCTCATCTCCAAAAAAAAATTTTTTTACTTAAAAAAAAGAAAGAGAATTCGTTTGTTAGTAAAGAATGGCTAACAACATTTTACTGATATACAAGTAGGTGTATCAGTTTCAGTGATGATTATCAATGGGTTCCCATCAACTATTTTAGAAGAAGCATACTGGTACACATCTTCACATTTTTCTTCAAATTGCCACAGAAAGCAACCTAGATCTTTCTCTGACTCTTGACCATAAATGGGTAACTTGTGAATTTACTTGTTTTGGAAGAAATAAAAGATAAAGTACCTGGAAGAGAGCAAATCAGCTGAGAAAATACTCTCATAATTTTTAATAAACAGCTTTGGCTGGGCTTGGTGGCTCAAGACTGTAATACCAGCACTTTGGGAGGCTGAGGTGGGCAGATCACTTGAACTCAGGAATTCGAGAGAGACCAGCCTGGCCAACATGGAGAAATCCTGTCTCTACCAAAAATACAAAAAAAAAAAAAGGAGCCAGGCATGGTGATGTGTGCCTGTAATCCCAACTACTTGGGAGGCTGAGAAGGAAGAATTGCTTGAACCCAGGAGGCAGAGGTTGCAGTGACCTGAGATCATGCCACTGCATTCCAGCCTGGACAATGGAGTGAGACTCTGTCTCTAAATAAATAAATAAACAGCTTCAAAACCCCTATTTTATGTCAGAATCATAATCCTTTGACAATATTTATGAAATCTAAAAATACATATATTATTTAACCCAGCAATTTAACTTCTAGGAATGTATCCAACAGATATACTTTACAGGAGCAAAATGAGATTTCCACAAGATTATTCACTGCAGCATCATTTGTAACATCAAAACACCAGATAGCCAGGCACAGTGGCCTGTGCTGGTAGTTCCAACTACTCAGGAGGCTGAGGTTGAAGGATTGCTTAAACCCAGAAATCCGCCAGGCGCGGTGGCTCACGCCTGTAATCCTAGCACTTTGGGAGGCCGAGATGGGTGGATCACCTGAGGTCAGGAGTTCAAGACCAGCCTGGCCATCATGGTGAAACCCCATCTTTAAAAAAAAAAAAAAAAACCCAGAAATTCAAGGCCAGCCTAAGCAACATAGTGAGACCCTATCTCTAAAAAAAAACAAAGAGACCAGCCATGGGGGCTCACACCTATATTTCCAGCATTTTGGGAGGCTGAGGCGGGATGATTGCTTGAGCCCAGGAGTTCAAGACCATCCTAGGCATATAGTAAGACACTCTCTCTCTCTCTCTATGTATATATATATACACATATATGTGTGTATATCACATATATGTGTGTATATATATATATATAAAGAAATTATATTCTCTCTATGTATATGTATATATATACACATAGAGACAATATAATTTCTTTATATAGAGAGAGATTTATATCGAGAGATAATTTATATATAAAATATAATTTATTTATATATAATATATAGAGAGAATAAATGTTATAATTTAATTAATTAATTAATTAATGTTATATCCACATAGCAAAATACCATATAGTTCCATAAGTTTTTTTCAGAAATCAGTTGCGTTTCTATCTACTAACAATGACCAATCCAAAAAGGAAATTAAGGCCAGGTTGGTGGCTCACACTTGTAATCCCAGCACTTTGGGAGGTCGAGGTAGGTGGATCACCTGAGGTCAAGATTTCAAGACCAGCCTGTCCAATATGGTAAAACCCCCTCTCTACTAAAAATACAAAAAAATTAGCCAGGCATAGTGGCATGCGCCTGTAATCCCAGCTACTCAGGAGGCTGAGGCAGAAGAATCACTTGAACCCAGGAGGCAGAGTTTGCAGTGAGCTGAGATCACACCATTGCACTTCAGCATGGGCAACAGAGTGAGACTCCATCTCAAATAAACAAACAAGCAAACAAACAAATAAATAGAGAGGGTGTCTCACTGTGTTGCCTAGGCTGGTCTCAAACTCCTGGACTCAAGCAATCCTCCCATCTCAGCCTCCCAAAGTACTGGGATTACAGGTGTGAGCCACCATGCCTGACCAGAATCTTTAACAGTGACTCAAACAAACTTAATCTGATAGCTCCAGACTGGATGTTTCCTACTCATAAACCAGTGACAGTTCAATTAATAATGTAATAGTTTTTAAATATTCTAAACTTAAGGAAATTTTATATTTAAGATGTTTACTTTCCAAATTGTCTAATCTTTCAAAAAGAGTTTCTAAAAGGAAAATAAAAGATTAGGCATATTTGAAAATGAACCAGATAGAAATCCTAATTACTGTTTTAAATTGTCTAGCAATTTATATGGTTGTGGTTAACTCATTTAAGAAACAATTATCTTTCTATATTAAGCTATTTTCAAATAGCAAGACAATGCTTGTCTTTGTTATTACACTAACTGCAATTCAGTAAGCTGCATGAGAAAATATGTATTATGTAAATAAACTGGGTTTACTGAATTAAAAAAAGAGATAAGAATAAAAGAAGAAAAAAGAAAAAAAAAAGAAATCCTAATTACAAATAGAGTGAAGTAAAGACCTCAATGGACATACTGAAGAAGAAAACAGCAAGACAAGGAATTTTAAGAAGCTATCTACGACAAAATAATAGATTTTCTAGTTTGGGGGAACATCAAGAAAATTATATATATTTTTTTTCTTTTTTTTTTGCATCTTACAGATTGAGGGAGAATATTATATATTTAAAAGACAAAAGTCATTAACATATACTAAGTTATTATAATAATGTTTTACTTTTCAAATTACCAAAATCAACGTAGTCACGTTATGTTCAGAAGAAGAAAACAAGTCAGATGATGTGTTATAAGAGAAAAAAGGCTTGGAGGACGTATCCAATAATGTGAAGATGTCTTCAGGTGATACGTCTGAGTAATTTTTTCCTGCATTGTACTTTCCATTTTTCCAGATTTCCTATAATGAGAACATATTATAAAGATGATGGGAGAAATGAAATAATATTAACCATTGTAAGCAGTAACAGGACTATTTTCTGCCAGCATATATGAATCCAAATAGCAATTATGTCCACATAAATCTTAGCTCAATATTATTTTAAAAGGTGCTTTTCTAGATTTCAATACAATAATTAGGCTTTCTGGGTTTTCTACCTCACAAGCTTAGCTGTAGGATTTTTATAAATGTCTTTTATCAGGTTGAGGAGGTTCCCTTCTTCCTGGTTCTCTAAGTGTTTTTGTTTTTATCATGAAAGTTGTTGGATTTTGTTCTGCATCTATTGAAATGATCATGTAATTTCTTTTCCTTTATATTAAACTTGTTGCATTACACTGGTTTCTTTTTGTATCACTTCTGCATTCCTGGGATAAATCCCACTCGGTTATGGTGCATATTCAATATGCTGTTGAATTCTGTTTGCTCGCATGTTGTTTAGGATTTTCCATCAATATTCATCAGGGACATTGGTGGGTAACTCTTTTCTTGTGATATCTTTGAATGTGATATCAGACTAATGGTGGCTTTGTAGAATGAACTAGAAAGTGTTCCCTCTTCCATTTTTTGGAAAAGTTTGAGAAAGGTTGGTGATAATTCTTGATTAGTGTTTGGTAGAATAAACCAGTGAAGCTGTCTGGTTTTAGGGTTTTCTTATTTAGAAGGCTTTTGATTAGTGACTCAATCTTTTTATTTGTTATAGATCTGTTTAGATTTTTCAATTTCTTTTTGAATGAGCTTTGATACTGTGTTTTTAGGAATTTGACCATTTCATGTAGGTTATCTAATTATTTGGCATACAATTGTTAATATTCCATAATAATTTTTATTTCTGTAAGGTTAGTAGTAATGTCCTGACTTTCATTTCTGATTTCCAACATTTGAGTCTTCTTTTTTTCTTAGTCTTGCTAAATGTTTGTCAACTTATTCATCCTTTTAAAGAACTAATTTTTGGTTGTGTTAATTTTCTCTATTGTTTTTCTAATTTTTAAAATCTTCATTCTTTTTTTTTTTTTTTTTTTAAGACAGGGTTTCACCACGTTGGTCAGGCTGGTCTTGAACTCTTCACCTCAGGTGATCCGCCCGCCTTGGCCTCCAAAGTGCTTGGATTACAGGCGTGAGCCACCACGCCCAGCCTAAAATCTTCATTCTAATCTTCAGTATTTCCTTCATCTGCTAACTTTGGGTTTATTTTGCTCTTCTTTTCTATTTCTTTAAGCTATATAATTTGGTCATTTGAAATCTTTCCTCCTTTTTTTTTTTTTTTTTTTTTTGAGATGGGGTCTCGCTCTGTCACCCAGGCTGGAGAGCAGTGGTGCGATCTTGGCTCACTGCAGCCTCCGCCTCCCAGGTTCAAGCAATTCTCCTGCCTCAGCCTCCCAAGTAGATGGGATTACAGGCAATCGCCAAGATGCCTGGCTAATTTTTGTATTTTTAGTAGAGACAGGGTTTCACCATATTGGCCAGGCTTGTCTCGGACTCCTGACCTCAAGTGATCCACCCTTCTTGCCCTCCCAAAGTGCTGGGATTACAGGCATTTCATTCCATTTTGGTCAGAGAAGATAATTCATATGATTTCAATCTTTTCAAATTTATTAAGTCTTGTTTATGGCTTAACATATGGTCTAGCTTGGAGAATGTTCCATGTGCACCTGACAAAAATGTGAATTTTGCTCAAGTTCTTTGGAGTGTTCTGTATATATTTGTCATTCTACTTGGCTCATAGTGTTGTTCAAGCCTTCTATCTCCTTATTTACCTTTCTGGTTTTATTCATCATTGAAAATGGTGTATTGAATTCTCCAATTATTATTGTAGAATAAAACCAGACTTTTTTTGTAGACTTTTTTTTTCTTTTTAATTTTTTTTTTTTAAAGACGGGGTTTCACCATGTTGGTCAGAATAGTCTTGAACTTCTGACCTCAGGTGATCCGCCTCCCTTGGCCTCCAAAGTGTTTGGATTACAGGCGTGAGCCTCCTTTCACTTTTATCAATATTTGCTTTGTACATTTTTGGGTAATATTGGTGTGTCTATGTTTATAACTATTATATTCCCTTAATCAACTGGCATTTTTTAAATACATAATATCCTTTGTCTCATAACAATTTTTGACTTCAAGTCTATTTTGTCTGATATTAGTATAGCTACCCGACTCTCTTTTGATTACTATTTGCAAAAAATTTTTATTATTTCATTTTCTTTTTTTTTTTTTGAGATGGAGTTTCGCTCTTATTACCCAGGCTGGAGTGCAATGACATGATCTCAGCTCACTGCAACCTCTGCCTCCTGGGTTCAAGCAATTCTCCTGCCTCAGCCTCCCGAATAGCTGGGACTACAGGCACACGCCACCACGCCCAGCTAATTTTTTTTTTTTTGTATTTTTAGTAGAGACGGGGTTTCACTATGTTGGCCAGTATGGTCTTGATCTCTCTCTCTCTCTCTCTCTTTTTTTTTTTTGTTGCAGTGGAGAAAAACAAGATTCTGGCACCCGCAGTTGAGCTCCTCCACAAAGCTGTGCTTCACTTTCCCCCTTAAAACTAGCATGGCGTGGATGTTCTGTCAAGTTGCAACTGAAAGAGCCCTAATTAATTAAAAACACGTTGTTGGTTTTTTTTTAAGAGAAAAAAAGAAAGAGAAAGAAAAAGTGAGAGAGAGAACAGAATTCTTGCTCTATTGCCCAGGCTGGAATGCAATCTTAAAAAGGTATTAAAAACCTCTTTTATGTCATCATTTACACTTAACAACAGAGACAGAAAGGAATACAGGAAGAAAATAACAAACAAACAGTCAACCAATATTTCATTTAGGTCTGTGAGATACTATGTAAATACTAAAGAGTAATTCACTTTCTGTTATATAGTCACTTTCAGAATGGG
>CAUYQU010060174.1:0-27649 GCA_963574635.1 Cheracebus regulus
GCATTTCACAGGTTTAAATAAAATATTGGTTGGCTGCTTATTTGTTATTTTCATCCCCTATTCCTTCCTGTCTCCATTGTTAAGCACAATTATTGGCATAAAAGAGGTTTTTAATACCCATTTTTAGACTGTATTCTAGCCCGGGCAATAAAACAAGAATCCCACTCTCTCTCCCTCTTTCTCTTCCTCTTTCTTTCTCTCTTTCATTCTTTTTTCCCTTTCTTTTGCTGTTTCTTTCTTTCTCCTTTTCTAAAAAAAAAAAAAAAAATACTAGGAAACAATTGGCCAATAAATTCTTCTCTTGGAATAGTGAAGGAATAAAACATCCCCAATAGGAATGTTGAAAGAGAAATAATAGACCAACGTTGGGAGGATATTAGTTTGACATTTTACTATCTCTTTACACATGTAGTTCACATTATAGTACACCTTCATTAGACCTTTAAAATAGTTTAATCCCTGTTGAATTATGGATTTTGGTGACTCCAACTATATCTTAAATTTATTGAGAAATCAAAGGGTCCTTTAAATTTGGTTGTCTGGGTTTGTTTTTAGTTTTTGTTTCTTTGTTTTTTGAGCCGTAGTCACACTCTTGCCCAGGCTGGAGTGCAGTGGCTTGATCTCACCTCACTGCAACCTCTGCCTCCCAGGTTCAATCAGTTCTCCCACCTCAGCATCCCAACTAGCTGGGATCACAGGTGTGTACCACCACACCCCAGCTAGCTTTTTTGTATTTTTAGTGGAGACAGGTTTTGGAGGTTTCACCGTGGTGACCAGGCTGGTCTCAAACTCTGAATTCAAATAATCTGCCCACCTCAGCCTCCCAAAGTGCTGGGATTGTAGGTGTGAGCCACTGTACCTGGCTTTAAAAAATCTCATTTTAAAAACCAGACATCTGGCTGAGTACAGTGGTTCACGCCTGTAATCCCAGCACCTTGGGAAGCTGAGGCAGGCAGATCACCTGAGGTCAGGAGTTCAAGACCAGCCTGGCCAACATGTAGTGAAACCCCATCTCTACTAAAAAACACAAAAATTAGCTGGGCGTGGCAGCACACACCTGTAGTCCCAGCTACTTGGGAAGCCGAGGCTGGCGAATCGCTTGAACCTGGGAGGCAGAGGTTGTAGTGAGCCAAGATGGTGCCACCGCACTCCAGCCTGGGCAACAGAACAAGACTCCGTCTCTCAAAAAAACAGAAAAACAAAAACAAAAAAATCAGACATCTGGCCAGCACAGTGGCTTATATCTATAATCCCAGCACTTTGGGAGGCTGAGGTGGGTGGATCACCTGAGGTCAGGAGTTTGAGACCAACCTGGCCAACGTGGCGGAAACCCTGTCTCTGCAAAAATCAGTGGGGTTCAGTGGGGCACAAGAATCGCTTGAGCCTGGGAGGTGTGGAGGTTACAGTGAGCCCAGATCGTGCCATTGCACTCCAGCCTGGGCTGTGGGAGTGAAACCCTGTCAAATATATAAATACACACACACACACACACACACACACACACACACACACACACATAACTCAAAGCCTGTAAAACTATTTCCTTAGACTTATCAGAATTTGTACTTCAAACCAAAATTCTTTCCACATATTTGGTGCTATGTTTCTTTCTTTTTTCCATTTACCAGTGATTAACTCAGAGAGGAAAAAAAATAAAAATATTTTTATATTTATAGCATCAAATAGCTCAAATAAATGTCTATTTCAACCACAATAATAAATTCATTTCCACCAAAACAGATCGTTTCTTTTCTTTTTGTTTTTTGAGACAGAGTTTCGTTCTTGTTACCCAGGCTGGAGTGCAATGGTGCTATCTCAGCTCACCGCAACCTCCACCTCCCGGATTCAAGTGATTCTTTTGCCTCAGCCCTAGAGTAGCTGAGATTACAAGTGCCCTCCACCATGCCCGGCTGATTTTTGTATTTTTAGTAGAGATGGGATTTCACCATGTTGGCTAGGCTGATCTGGAACTTCTGACCTCGTGATCCACTTGTCTTGACCTCCCAAAGTGCTGGGATTACAGGCGTGAGCCATCACACCCAGCTGTTTTAGATATGTTTTGACCAGGGTTGAACACACACACATAGGCCCCTGGTTTTATGATGAGGAACCATTAGGTTACGATAATTTTCTCATAATAGAGGCTAGAGTAAATTCTAACAGGATGACTCAGAGGCTAGTTGGTGGTAGACTGAAGTCACAGAATAGTTTCTGCTGTTAATCAGATTTTGATATGTGTCTAGTTGCACCCTGTTCCAGGATCTTTAGAGAAAGTTGGAAACTCTAAGATATTTGTCTTTAGAATGGCAACTAATTACTGAGAAATACTTGCTTTGATTCTCCACAGTTCCCTTATCTCTGTATAATTTAAACAACTTTCCTTCACATTTTTATAAAATTATGTTTAAAAATAGGCAAGTTCCAGGTTCTAGTTTCAAATTGCTAATTACACATGTAGACAATGTAATTATCTGAAGGAAAGACAGAGTTTATCCCTTCCACCTTCCACCTTTTCCACCAAAAACTTACAGTTTGTGGGTGAGCTTTAACTTGTTAGGATAATCTTAGATGAAGTTGTGAGTTTTTATTCTAAACACTTAAAATGTATAGAATTGAAACATGTTAAAATTCTGGTCCTCATTATAATTTAGTTTTAGTTTTGCAGTTGCTGTTTGTTTTTACATACTTGGGAAAGGTAACGATATTAATTACTAGACTTTGATTTTGGTTGATCAGTGAATTTTGTGCAGCTGGGCACAGTGGCTCATACCAGTAATCCCAGCACTTTGGGAGGCCGAGGTGGGCAGATCACTTGAGCTCAGCAGTTCAAAACCAGCCTGGGCATCACGGCAAAACCTCATCTCTACCAAAAATACAAAATAATAGCCAGGCATGGTGGCACACTTCTGTGGTCCCAGCTACTTTGGGGGCTGAAGTGGGAGGATTGCTTGAACCTAGGAGGCCAAGGTTGCAGTGAGTTGTGAGTGGTCTACTGCATTCCAGCCTGGGTGATAGAGTGAGACTCCTATCTAAAAAAAAAAAAAAAAGAAGTGGTTTGTGAGGGCTCTTCTTGGCAGAGATTGAAGAGTTGTTGCCCTAATTTGTAGTAATATTAAATAGTTTCCCCCAAGTTAACATTATTTTTAAAATTGAATACAAGTTTCAAAGTATTAACATCAAGAAAAAATATGGGTCTTGGTGAAGTGGTTGAGGCCTGTAATCTCAGCACTTTGGGAGGCCACAGTGGGAGGATTGCTTAAGCTCAGGAGTTTAAGACCAGCCTGGACAACGCAGTAAGACCCCTGTCTCTACAAAAAAATTTAAAATTTAGCTGGGCATGGTAACACATGCCTATAGTGCTAGTTACTTGGGAGGCTAAGGCAGGAGGATCACCTGAGCCTGAGGGGTTGAGGCGAGAGTGAGCTGTGATCAAACCACTACACTCCAGCCTATCTAGCCTAAGCAACCAAGTGAGACACTGTCTCCAAAAAAAGAGAAAACAAGGGGTGTGTGTGGATGTGTGTAAACACACACACCACTTCCTGATTTGGGGGGTTTTCCTGTAAGATTTTTTTTTTTGAGATGGAGTTTTGCTCCTGTCACCCAGGCCGAAGTGCAGTGGCACAATCTTAGCTCACTGCAACCGACGCCTCCTGGGTTCAAGTGATTCTCCTGCCTCAACCTCCTGAATAGCTGGAACTACTTTGCATTTTGAGTAGAGGCGGGGTTTCACCATGTTGGTTGGGCTGGTCTCAAACTCCTGACCTCCGGTGATCCGCTTGCCTCGGCCTCCCAAAGTGCTGGGATTACAGGCATGAGCCACCATGTCTGACCCTCATGTAAGATTTTTAAAGAGATTTATTGTTGCCCAGGCTGCAATGCAGGACATGAGCCACCATGCCTAGCCAAGGCTTATTTTATTTTATTTTTATTTTTTTGAGACGGAGTCGCACTGTCGCCCAGGCTGGATGGAGTTCAGTGGCACAATCTCGGCTCACCGCAACCTCTGCCTCCCGGGTTCAAGAAGTTCTCCTGCCTCCACCTTCCGAGTAGCTGGGATTACAGGTGCATGCCACCACACCTGGCTAAGAAGTTTATCTTAAACCAATGGTGAAGTTTGGGCTTAATAAACAAATGAACAAAACCAAAAACACAGTGAGGGGAGAAATAGATTTTTTAATAAAATGACTCTAATAAAATTATACTCAGAATTGATTATTTGAAATTTGATACAATGCAAATTTTTTTTTTTTTTTTGAGACAGAGTTTCACTCTGTTGCCCAGGTTGGACTGCAGTGGAGTGATCATGGCTCACTGCAGCCTCAATCTCTTGGGCTCAAGCAATTCTTCCACCTCAGCCTCCAGAGTAGCTGGGACTACAGGCTCACACTACCATGCCCAGCTAATTTCTCTCTCTCTCTCACTCTTTTTTTTTTTTTTTTTTGGTTAAATATGGGGTCTGGCTATGTTGCCTTTCCTGGTCTTGAACTCCTGGCCTCAAGCCACCCTCCTGCCTTGGCCTCCCAAAGTGCTGGGATCACAGGTATGAGTCACTGCACCCAGTCAGCTAATTCTAATTTCAATCAATAAACCTCTCTACTATATAAATGACCTTAAGAATTAGTGCCTATACTAGGGTTTAAGTTGTTTCTTTAAAAAAATTTTAAGGTATGTAACTTTTAGCTATTTTGCTTAATCGCTAACTCATCTCTTAAATGTGACAGTTTTTCTTCTTTTTTGTTTGATCCACATTTTTGTTTAAAAATTAAAGATTTCTGGCCAGGCACGAGGACTCATGCCTGTAATCCCAGCACTTTGGGAGGTTGAGGTGGGTGGATCACAAGGTCAGGAGATCAAGACCATCCTGGCCAACATGGTGAAACCCCATCTCTACTAAAAATACCAAAAAAAAAAAAAAAAATTAGGAGCGTGGTGGGGCGTGCCTGTAATCCTAGCTACTTGGGAGGCTGGGGCAGAATTGCTTGAATCAGGGAGTCGGAGGTTGCAGTAAACCAAGATTGTGCCACTGCACTCCAGCCTGGCAATGTGAGACTATGTCTCAAAAAAAAAAAAATTAAAGATTTCTTTGTTTTGAGACAGGGTCTCGTTCTGTTGCCCACGCTAGAGTGCAATGGGGCAATCTCGGCTCATTGCAACCTCCACCTCCCGGGTTCAGGCAATTCTCCTGCCTCAGCCTCCCGAGAAGCTGGGAATACAGGGGTGTGCCACCATGCCCGGCTAATGTTTGTGTTTTTAGTTGAGATGGGATCTCACCATGTTAGACAGGCTAGTCTTGAACTCCTGACCTAAAGTGATCTGCCTGTTTCAGCCTCTCGAAGTGCTGGGATTACAGGCATGGGCCACTGCGCCTGGCTCTAAAAATTAAAGATTTCTTAACATATTGTATTTAGTTCTGTTTTGTATTCTTCTTCTTCTTCTTCTTTTTTTTTTTTTTTTGAGAGATGGGGTTTTATCATGTTGGTCAGTCTGGTCTTGAACTCCCAACCGTAAGTGATCCGCCTGCCTCAGCCTCCCAAAGTGCTGGGATTACAGGCGTGAGCCACTGCACCCGGCTGTTTTGTATTATTTAACACTATTTTACTTATTCTTTTCAAAGGGTCTGCTAGATGTTCTGAATTTGGGGACACTGTTTCAATACTTTTTTTTACCCTTGAGACAGAGTTTCATTCTTGTTGCCCAGGCTGGAGTGCAATGGCACCATCTCAGCTCACTGCAACCTCCAACTCCCGGGTTCAAGTGATTCTCCTTCTTCAGCCTCCCACGTAACTGGGATTACAGGCATGTGCCACCATGCCCTGCTAATTTTTTATTTTTAGTAGAGATGGGATTTCACTATGTTGGTCAGACTGGTCTGGAATTCCCTACCTCAGACGATCTGTCCACTTTGGCCTCCCAAAGTGCTGGGATTACAGGCATGAGCCACCAGGCCCAGCCTTCAATACTACTTTTAACCTTTCTTTCAACTTCTTTTATCCAGCCCTGAAATAAAAGCAAGCACACCTACATATTCTCTGATGAACAGGTTTTAGAATCTATTTTATCATTTTGTAGGATATGAAAGAACAAAAGAAGGGCCCAAGTTATATAATTTTTTTATTTTCTGTGTGAATGTTTTTAACCTTCGAGAATCTGGAACTCAAAATGTTCTTTCTTTATGTGAAGTGTACGAAGATTTTGCAACCTAGCCAATAGTCCCATAGACAGTTTTTTTTTTAAATGAACAGAAATTGACACTTCTGGTTTTAAAGCTCGAAATTTAGGGAACCCCTTCCCCTGAGACCTCTCAGAAAGTATCAAAGAACTGAAAGTCATCAGATCATTGCATATGAATTTTGGTGTGCCACTACTCAGTCCATAGCCAACATTAAACCCTCGTAATATCATTTTAGATAGATGTTTATATATGTGTGTGTACTATGTGCAATTTTTTTTTTCAGAGACAGAGTTTGGCTCTGTTGCCCAGGGTAGAATGCAGTGGCACAATTATGGCTCACTGCAGCCGCAAACTCCTCAAGCGTTCCTCCTGCTTCAGCCTGCCCAGTAGCTGGGGACTATGGGTGTGTACTACCACGCCTGGCTAATTTTCATTTTTTATAAAGCCAGGGTCTCGCTATGTTTCCCAGGCTGATCTTGAACTCCTCAGTTTGAGGGATCCTCTTGCTTTGGCCTCCCAAAGTTCTGGGATTACAGGCATGAACAAACTGTACCAGGCCACTATGTATAATTTTAAAAGAGAATCATACCAACTATTTTGTTTGGTAACTTCCATTTTTACTTAAAATATGACTATCTTTGCATGTGAATAGATGCCTTTTAGCAAGTAATTTGTACTTTTTTTTTTTTTGGAGACGGAAGTTTTGCTCTTGTTGCCCAGGCTGGAGTGCAATGGCACCATCTTGGCTCACCACAACCTCCACCTCCCAGGTTCAAGCAATTCTCCTACCTCAGCCTCTTGAGTAGCTGGGATTACAGGCATGTGCCACAACGCCCAGCTAATTTTGTATTTTTAGTAGAGACGGGGGTTTTCCATGTTGGTCAGGTTGGTCTCGAACTCCTGGCCTCAGGTGATCCACCTGCCCACCTCAGCCTCCCAAAGTTCTGGGATTATAGATGTGAGCCACCACGTGTCATTTGTACTTTTTTAGTGGAAGTACATTATTGCATTATTGCATTGGATGTTTAATACTACTAACCAATTCTCTCTCTACTACTAACCAATTCTCTCTCCTCTCCTCTCTCTTCTCCTCTCTTCTCTCTCTCTCTCTCCCCCTCCTCTCCTCTTTTTTGTTTTGTTTTGAGACGGAGTTTTGGTCTTGTTACCCAGGCTGGAGTGCAATGGCGCCATCTCGGCTCATTGCAGCCTCTGCCTTCCGCCTTCAAGCGATTCTCATGCCTCAGGCTCTCCAGTAGCTGGGACTACAGATGTGCGCCACCACGCCTGGCTAATTTTTGTATTTTTAGTAGAGACAGGGTTTCATCATGTTGGCCAGACTGGTCTCAAACTTCTGACCTCAAGTGGTCCTCCCACTTCAGCCTCCCAAAGTGCTGGGATTACAGTCATTAGCCACCAGTACCGGCCACCAATTCTCTTTTGTTCATATTTGAGGGTTTTTTTTTGTTTTTGTTTTGCGATTAAAGCTTTGAACATACATCTCTGTGCTCTAATCTGATTATTTCTTCAGGATATAGTCCTAAAAGTGGAACTGCTGGATCACGAAGGGAACAAAAGTTTT
The DNA here is from genome assembly GCA_963574635.1 of Cheracebus regulus. NCBI lineage: Eukaryota > Metazoa > Chordata > Mammalia > Primates > Pitheciidae > Cheracebus > Cheracebus regulus. The sequence continues at coordinate 7,755 of CAUYQU010060174.1, forward strand.
TGAACAGCCAACAGCCTTCCAGAAAGGCTGTGTGAATTCTAAACAGCAGCATAGTTGTGTGTCCTTATTTCTCCATACCCCTAGCAACTCTATGAATTATTATTATTGTTTATAATTTTTAGCTAATTTGGTAGATGGGGGAAAAAAGACATCCTGCTGATATAAAATGAACAATTTGTGATATTTAAAAGACACCCTGCTGATATAAAATGAACCGAGCTTTCAGCTGCCTCTGGCTCCCTGGAGGATCCGGGGTAAAGAAACATAAAATCGGTGGAGTTTGACTCTGGGTATTCTCAGTGAGATGGAGAGGTAAATTACAACAAGCTGGATTTGTAGTCCTTTTCAGACAACTAGATAGAACTACCAAGTATGTAAGCAAGAGAATGCATACTTCAAGTAAGAGTTGAGGAGCATCTCTAGGTAAAACCATTACTTCATAAAGAGCTCTGACTGGATAGACAGCTGGTAGATTTCAAATCTAAGGCAACAGCATTTCTGAGTGTGGTGGGATTCCTCCTTTTCCCCCTTCCGGAAAAGGATGGGAACGGCCATCGGTAAGGGAAAGGAATTAAGAACATTCTTTTATGAGAAAGGCAGTTGTTAGGGGGAGGTTTTAAGATTTTAAACTTTAGGTGGGCATGTCATTCCAGATCAGCTGAAACTGCTTTCGGTCCCGACCACTCTGCACGGTTAAGCCCTACAGCAGCCAAAGGGCCGCCAGGAGCGGCCGGGTAGGAGGACCCCAGCGGCCGCCACGCCGTCCCACAATGCCCGGCTCGCACCACCCTGAGGGCGGAGAGAAAGGACCGCTGCCGGGGATGGGGCTTCGGCGGCGAGCGCCGAGAAGTGCGCACGCGCACTGACCCCGCGGGCCCTAGCAACCAGAGCAGTGACAGTAGCAACCGCCGTTATGGTGAGTACCTTTCGGGCCGCGTAGCCAAAGCTGAGAGAAGATTGGGAGTGGAAAAGGGTGACTGTGGAGTGTTGAGGGTCTGGGGGTCCTTAAACAGCGGAAGGGAGGCGGTAGCTGACGCTAGCTCTGTGGAGTCAGGGGCCCGAGGAGAAAGAGAAGCCCTGGCCGGGGGCGGCCTGGGGTGAGGGCGGCCTGGGGTGGATCGGAGGTAGGGTTAAGGTGGAGGGACTCTGACAGGAGAAAAGGGAGGCCGAAGCGCAAGAAATTCTCCAAAAAGAGCGCATTGGAGTGGGAAGGGTGATGGGAAGGAGAGTGTAGATAAAGATATCTCTTTACATAAAAGTAATTTTAGCGACCCCCTCCCCCCCCGCGTCGAGATGCAGGGAGGGGCTGGTTACCAGAAGGGTCTGTAAAACACCGACTGCAGCAGTATTCATAACCTGTGATGTAGCCAGGTTGCCTTCTGAATGACTACGAGTGCAATGATTTGGTAACACTGTAAAACACACTCTGATGGATATATTAGAGCAGTGATTCTCAAATTTCAGTATGCATAGGTATGGGCTTGTTGGAATGCAGATTATGAATTCAGGAATGTGCATTTCGACAACACACCTCAATTGATTATAAAATTGGGAGGAATCCCACCACACTCAGAAATGCTGTTGCCTTAGATTTGAAATCTACCAGCTGTCTATCCAATCAGAGCTCTTTATGAAGTAATGGTTTTACCTAGAGATGCTCCTCAACTCTTACTTGAAGTATGCATTCTCTTGCTTACATACTTGGTAGTTCTATCTAGTTGTCTGAAAAGGACTACAAATCTAGCCAGAGCTACTGAGCAAAGTCTGTGATGTCCTACTGGATAGAGATATTTATGAAGAAGAAGCATAATTACTTGTTTTCTTTTTGTGATTCCAGTGCTATATAAGTGGGCAAAAATTGAGCCCAGGAGATGGAAATGATGAGGAAGTCATGCCTGCCTTCAACATGATTAAATACCACTCTTTACAAAGTAGTTTCCCACCTTCTTTCCTTACTTTGTTCCACAGGCAGTTAGCTAAAAACCACGGCCAAGGAAAGCTAAAAGTTCTGGACCTAGGTTTATATTGAGGTGAAGAAAGGCTCAGACCTAAATATTTATGAAAGTATTATGGCAATTGTTGGAAATCTTCAAATAGAGAATCAGAATCAGTACAGTTATAAATTACCTAATGATGACAGGGATACAGTCTAAGAAACATATCATTAGGTAATTTTTGCCTTGCAAACATCATAGAATATGCTTACAAAAACCAGATGCTGTAGGCTATTGCTCCTAGGCTACAAACTTGTACAGTATTTTACTGTACTGAATATTGTAGGGAGTTGAAACAATGTATTTGTGTATTTAAACATAGAAAAGCGGCCTGGGTGCTGTGGCTCATGCCTGTAATCCCAGACATCTGTAATCCCAGCACTTTGTGATGCTGAGGCGGGCAGATCACCTGAGGTCAGGAGTTCAAGACTTGCCTGGCCAACATGGTGAAACTCCTCTACTGAAAATACAAAGTAGCTGGATGTAGTGGTATGCCTGTAATTCCAGCTACTTGGGAGGCTGAGGCATGAGAATCACTGGAACCCAGGAGGTGGAGATTGCAGTGAGCCAAGACCACACCACTGCACTCCAGCCTGGATAACAGCAAGACCCTGTCTCAAATAAATAAACATAGAAAAGTTACAGTAAAAATACAGTATTACAATCTTATGTGACTACCGTCTTATATGTGGTCTGTTGTTAACCGAAATTTGCTATGCAGCACATGACTGTATTTAGAACTAGCTAAATCTGCAAACTGGCAGACCTGGGTCCCTCCAGAAATATGGGCCCAAATAGTATTTAAATTAAAAAAAATTATATTCCAGTGTCTTTTTTTTTTCCTTATGACCTTCAGGACAATGTCTTCAAATGATGATATTTCACATTAAAACGAAGATTGCCAGTTTTTCTTGAAAAATAAATATGTTTCACCATTGGATATTTTTTTCACATTTTCATATTACTGAGATATAGTATGTTATAACTGACAGCATCTTTTCTTTCATAATGTTACACAAAAATAAAGGTGTTACTTGCAATTAATGGACTTTTTTAATTTGAAGAAGTATGATATTAGGGTAGCTCTTTTCTCCAAGTCCCGCCTGCTTACAGTTGTCTGGAGCTGAGTAGAGGTTATCTTCTTTACACTAGTTCTGCCCTTACTTGGCCAGCTTTACCCATTAATGATGTCCATGAAGACCTTTAGGCATATCTATAGGGAAACCAGTTACCTTTATACCAATTTATATTGCCCCAATAAACAGCTAGATGGGTTCAACTCTTTTTCTACAAATAGTGTTGTGAAAATACCTTTTTATGGACCCATGCAAAAGATTTCTCTTGGAAATACACCCAGGAGTGGGATTATACCACCATAGGGTCTATGTATACTTAATTTCCCTAGGCACTTTTCAGGCTGCTTTCCAGAATAGCTTGACCAGTATTTACTTCCTCCAGCAGTGCAGGAGAGCTCCCATTTCTTCTTGTTTGTTTGTTTTGTTTTGTTTTGTTTTGTTTTGTTTTGAGGCAGAGTCTTGCTCTGTTGCCCAGGTTAGAGTGCAGTGGTGTAATCTCGGCTCACTGCAGCCCCTGCCTCCAGAGCTCAAGTGATTCTTCTGCTTCAGCCTCCCGAGTTGCTGGGATTACTGTGCCACCACACCCAGCTAAGTTTTGTATTTTCAGTAGAGACAAGGTTTCACCATGTTGGCCAGGCTGATCTCAAACTCCTGACCTCAAGTGATCTGCCTTTCTCAGCCTCCCAAAATATTAAGATTGCAGGCATAAGCCACTGCGCCCAGTCGAGAGTTCCCATTTCTTTACGTGCTCACCAACTTTCTAACTTGCCAATCCAAGGATGTATTTTAGTGTTCCATTGTTTTACTTTGCATTTTTCTGATGCTCTCTCTTTTTAAAAAAAAAAAAAATATTTTTTTTATTTTAAAGACGGGGTTTCACCATGTTGGTCAGGCTGGTCTTGAACTCCTGATCTCAGGTGATCCACCGCCTTGGCCTCCAAAGTGCTTGGATTACAGGCGTGAGCCACCACGCCCAGTCCATTTTTCTGATTCTCAATGTTAAAGTTGTCGTTTGTTTGGTTTTGGTTTTTTTGGGACAACATCTCACTCTGTCGCCTGGGCTGGAGTGCAGTGGCTCAATCAGGATTCTTCCACCTCCCGTGATCCTCCCACCTTAGCCCCTTCGAGTATCTGGGACTACAGGCCTGTGCCATCACGCCTGGCTAATTTTTTATATTTTTAATAGGGAGAGGGTTTCACCATGTTGCCCATGCTGGTCTTGAATTCCTGGACTCAGGCGCTGTGGCCACTTCAGCCTCCCAAAATGCTAGGATTACAAGCTTGAGCCACCATGCCCAGCCTTTTAGATATTCTGTTTGTTCGTTTGTTTGTTTGAGATGGAGTCTCACTCTGTAGCCCAGGCTGGAGTGCAGTGGTGTGATCTCGGCCCACTGCAACCTCCACCTGCCAGGTTCAAGTAATTCTCCTGCCTCAGCCTCCCAAGTAGCTGGGACTATAGCAGCATGCCACCATACCTAGCTAATTTTTTATGTTTTTAGTAGAGACAGGGTTTCACCGTGTTAGCAGGAATGATCTCAATCTCCTGACCTTGTGATCCACCCACCTCGGCCTCCCAAAGTGCTGGGATTACAGGTGTGAACCACCACGCCCAGCCAAGCCTTCCTGATATTCTTATTACCCATCTTGGTTTCAGTTTCTGTGAATTAGCTGTACATACTTTTGCCAACTTTTCCATTTTCCTTTTTGTTTTTGAATTTTAGGAGTTCCTTGTGTATTCTAAATGTTGGTCCTCATTGGTTTCATACTGAAAATATCTTCTCTCAGCCAGGAGAAAAAAAATAAGTATATATTAATTATTAATAATAATTCATAGTGGTGATTAGAAGTGATCCTTGATGTGTTTGAGATTTTAAAGGGAATATCCGCCTGCTCATTTGTTTTCTATCTCTTATTTTCTGACAAATGAATCTGAATTTGTAAGTTTTCTTCTTAATGTTACATTCCCCAAATTTTGACTTTTTTCTTTTATAATTTTATGATTTTCTTTTTAATCCAAGGGTTATTTATTAGTATATCTTTACTTTCTAGACATAATGGTATATATTTGTGAACAAAAGTCCTTTCAAAAGGAAAATGCAGGGAAGAGACCTTATGTCATTGAACAGTTTATGTATGGCTAGATCCATCCTTAGGTGTAGAAGGAAAATGTGTTCCAGAGAACAAAGGGAGAGCTTGAGTTTTATAACAAAAGTTCCTGTCCTTATTCAGGTTTTCGTGATGGTAAGAAAAAAAAAAAAAGTTCCTGTCCACCTTCTCAATCAGGTCTGTTTATGTAAATGAAGGATTCAAACTCACTCAATTCTGGTTGATTGATACAGCTGTGATTGGTTGCTCCAGGTGAGCCGATTAGTTGATTCAGGCGAGCTCTGATTGGTTCTGATGAATGCTAGAAGTCCTGAAGTTGAAGAGAGTTGTGTTTTTGGGGGGAATTCAGAGTATGTGTGTGACCTCTAGTAAGCAAACGGCTGCTTGGCTCTAATTAATTCAATTTAATCTAATTTAATTTTTTCAGAGACAGGTTTGCCCTGTTGCCCAGGCTGGAATGTGGTGGTGCAATCATGCCTCACTGTAACCTCAAACTTTTGGGTTCAATTGATCATCCCACCTCAGCCTCCTAAGTAGTTAGAACTACAGGCATGCACCACCATGCCAGGCTAATTTTTTAATTTTGTTTTGTAGAGATGGAGTCTAGCTATGTTGCCTGGGCTGGTATTGAACTTCTGGCCTCAAGTGATCCTCCCACCTTGGTCTCCTAAAGTGCTGAGATTACAGGCGTGAGACACTGTGCCTAGCTTAGGCCCTGTTTTAAATTTAGGCACTGTTTTAAATTTAGGCCCAGTTAACTACTCAGGATTCATCTTGAAGTATTGGTTCTTTCAGGTTCACATTTGTTCACATAGTTTAAAAACCGTTCTTTTGTTATTCTTTGGGGTTCTTTTTGAAAAAATAGCACCAGCAATAATTCATTAAGGATATCTTCCTTTGGGTACCTTTAGAGTTTTAAATATATTAAATTGAACCTAAGCTGCTATTAATTATAAGGTGCAACATTATTTTATGTTTTACTAAGAAAAAATTGGTTTGAATTGAACTATGACAAATACTTTATTATCATTTAAAATTTTTATTTTGTACTTATTGATAGAGTTCTTTTAAATGTATGTAGACATACAGATTTTTATCCTATCCTTTATCTTCATCCTTTGCAAACATAAAAAGGAATATATGACATGGAATAAAGTAGTTAATATTTTTCTAAAATTTCACCACTGCCACCAGCCCACAACAATTGTAAATTATTCCTGATTATAAAATGCATCCAAATTTCAATATTAAAATGTAAGAAAGATGTAGATCCTTAGAATCCATTAAATAAGATGTATTTTAATATCAAGTATTGAAAGCTACATATTTTTGTAAGCCAAGTCAGAGTGAAGTGTATGGGTGTTACATAATGATTTTCTTTTTTTTTCTCAGAGACACTTAAATAAATCATTCTGATTTCAGGAAATTAAAACATCCTCTTTGTATATAAAGTCTCAAAGAAATCAATCCTTTTAATGGTAGAAACCAAGGCTAATAGTTATTGCATGAAAAGTGAATCAACAAATCACACCAATAAAGACCACTTTGGGGCTGGTGGCTCATGCCTATATATAATCTTAGCACTTTGGGAAGCCAAGGCAGGCAGATCATGAGGTCAGGAGTTCTAGACCAGCCTGGCCAACATGGTGAAACCCCGGCTCTACTACAAATACAAAAAATTAGCCAGGTGTGGTGGTGCATGCCTGCAATTCCAGCTGCTCGGAAGGCTGAGGCCGGAGAATCGCTTGAACCTAGGAGGTGGAGGTTAAGGTGAGCAGAGATGGCACCATTGTACTCCAGCCTGTGCAACAAAGCAAGACTGTCTCAAAAAATAAATGAGTAAATAAAGACAACTTTATTTCATGTTTTTCTTTCTTTTTTTTTTAAAGGCGAAAGCAACAACAATCAAAGAAGCCTTAGCGAGATGGGTGAGTACATGAATTTTTCCTTCTTTTAGAAACCGTACAAGGAAAAATTTTGGATAGTTATTCAAATCCAGCTATTTAATACAAAGGATCCTTTTGGTAATGGAGCTCTTCAGCTATCTTGACTATGGTGGTAGATGCATGAACCTACACAGATGATAAAATTGTATAAAACTTAGTACACACATACTAACACACAGCCATACATGCACCTGAGTACAAGCAAATTTGGGAAAATCTGAATAAAATCAGTGGATTGTATCAATAGCAATACCCTAGTTATATTATAGTCATAAAATGTTATCCTTGGGGAAAATGGACAAACTTCAAATATCATAATAAAATTTTCAATTAAAAAATTCTGACCACTGGAAAATTTAAATATGGAAAGGATGATTTTATCTGTTGCTATAAAATTGCTGGAATTTCTGTGTTAGTACATTTTCTTTTTCAACTTTATCATCACTAAACTACATGTCATTTTCATATGCTAGAGTCATATGAATTGTGGATTATCTAGGCTTTAGAGGGTGGTTTTAGCCTCCTGGAGGTTAGTACAGAGGTAATCAATGTGGACAAATGTAAATCATGCATATACAATTGAAAAAAACACTAAATAAAAATACTAAAGCATATAGCAATACTAGAAAGGAAACTACATTGTAAAAAATGTGCATTATATGTAAATTATATTTTCAGTATTCTATAACATGCTAATAAAGTTTGAACAGTTATAATTCAGCATATAGACAGAATTGCCATACAGTACAGAGATGACTCCTGAATTTATGTGGCCATAAACTTATTTGTCTATGTTATCAGTAGTTTCGCTTCTTGGCCTTTTGGCTAAGATCAAGTGTAGTTTTTTTTGTATATAATAATGTACCTTTTGCTTTTGTAACTAGGCTTTGAATAAAAAGGCTTTCAGAAGCATTGGTGTCTGGGGAAAATAGACAGAAGTCGATAAAATAATGAAATACTTGAATTCTTATTTTAGTGCTTATAAATTTTTCATTTACTTTAAATGTATTTTTATAATTTACTTCCGTTTGGTTAAATATATAATGAAAAATCTTAAGAAAAAAGGAATATGGAGTAAACTTAGTACAAGATTTAATTTTCCTTGAATTGGCTGTTGAGACTTTATTTTTTATAGTAACTAGTGTTTTTTAGTTTTGGCTGGTAGAGTCTGTTTCTAGATTACATTATGGCCATACATTTTTTACTTTTTTTTTTTTTTTAAGACTGTGTCTCACTCTGTCACCCAGGCTGGAGTGCAGTGGCACAATCATAGTTCACTGCAGCCTCGATGTCCTAGGCTCAAACACCTGAGTAGCTGGGACTACAGGTGTGCGTCACCACACCTGGCTAATTTGTTGTTGTTGTTGTTGTAGAGACAGAGTCTCATTATGTTGCCCAGGCTGGTCTTGAACTCCTGAGCTCAAGTGATCCTCTTGTCTCAGCCTCCCATGGTGCTGGCATTACAGGCGTGAGCCACTGTGCCTGGCCCATGCATTTTAGACTAAGATTATTTAAAAACATCAATCTCATTTTTTCATTGATTCACCCAACATTTATTGAGGATCTACTAGATGTCAGTTTCTCCTCCTGTGATCTACAAATAGATAACATAAAAATAAGCACTGAGTGGATGTGTTTTAGATCTTCACAACTGATTGTGTTTTTTCTATCATTATTATTATTACTTTGATATATTTTATTTTTCTTTTAATTTAATTTTGTTAAAGTATAGATAGGGTTTCACTATATTGCCCAGACTGGTCTCAAACGCCTGAGCTCGAGTGATCCTCCTGCCTCAGCCTCTCAAAGTGCTAGGATTACAGGCATGAGCCATTGTGCCCAGCCTATTTTCTATTATTGATATGTGGTGATTTAAGTTTTTGAAAGGAGTTTTGTGCGTCTTACACTGCAGTAGGTTATAAAAAACATAGGAAAGCAAAGGAAATGGTCCCTGAGCTTCTAGTTTTGTTTATTTTGTTAACTGGTTTGTTTTTCTGGGGCCAGGATCTCTGTCCCCCTAGGCTGGATTGCAGTGGAGCTCAGGTGTTCCTCCCACCACAGCCTCAACCTCCCAAATAACTGGGACCAAAGTCATGCACCACCACATCTGGTTGATTTTTAAATTATTTGTAGAAATGAGGTCTTGCTATGTTGCTCAGGCTGGTTTCCAACTCTTGGGCTCAAGCAATCCTCCCTGCTTGGCCTCCCAAATTGCTGGTATTACAGGCAGGAGCCACTGTGCTTGTTTGTCTTTTTACTATTGAGTTGAGTTCCCTTGTCAGATGAATAGTTTGCAAATATTTTCTCCTATTTAACAGATTTTCTCTTCACTCTATTGATTGTTTCCTCTGCTGTGCAGAAGCCTTTTATTTTTATTTTTATTTTTTGAGATGGAGTCTTACTCTGTTGCCCAGGCTGGAGTGCAACGGCACAATTGCGGCTCACTGCAACCTCCACCTCCTGGGTTCAAGCAATTCTCCTGCCTCAGCCTCCCAAGTAGCTGGAATTACAGGCACGTGCCACTGCGATCAACTCATTTTTTTTGTATTTTTAGTAGAGACAGGGTTTCACCGTGTTAGCCAGGATGGTCTGGAACTCCCAACACCATTTATTGAAGAGGGTATCCTTTTCCCAGTGTGTGTTCTTGGTGCCTTTGTCAAAAATCAGTTGACTGTAAATACATGGACTTCTTTCTGGATTCTCCATTCTATTGATCTTTGTATCTGCTTTTATACCAATACTGTGCTGTTTGGGTTGTGTTCGCCTTATATTTTGAAATCAGGTAGTGTGTTAATGTCCAATTTAGTTCTTTTCGCTCAGGATTGTTTTAACTATTTGTGTTCTTCTTTGGTTCCATATAAATTTTAGGATTTTTTTTCTATTTCTATGAAAATAATATTGGTATTTTGTTAGGAATTACACTGAATCTGTAGCTTGCATTGAGCAGTGTGGTCATTTTAATTATATTAATTCTTCTGATCCATGAATATGAGATGTCTTTGCATTTGTTTGTGTCCTTTTCAAATTTTAAATGCCACAAAAATAAAAGTTTTTTAATTTCCTTTTCATTTCCATTTGGTAGGGATCTAACAGTTATCTGATTCAGCCACATATAAATCTGATTATCAGGGTTAGTAGGTAAATGTTTTCAATAAGTTAATAGTAAAGAATTATTAAACAGTTTGTTGAATTCTAACAATTGTGTTGAAATAAACAGAAAAATCTTGGGAAATTCTGACCTCTTTTGATTCCACATTACAATCATGGATTATTTCTTCCAAATGTATTTTTCTCATAGGAAGAGAAAACTGGCCAGAGGCCATCTGAAGCCAAAGAGATAAAACTTTATGCCCAGATTCCCCCCATAGAGAAGATGGATGCATCCTTGTCCACGCTTGCTAATTGCGAGTAAGTTCTCTTTTCATCCTTCCAGTGTTGCTATTAGGTTTCCCTTTCTTTTCTTAAACACACAAAATAGGAAAATATGTTTGTTTTCTGTGGTCTTCATTTATTTTTTGTTTGAAAAATTACTGGTTTATAGGATTATTAATAGAAAAATATTGAACGGTACCATATTTTTAGTACAGTTGTTATAATGTGTTTGAAAATATAAATCAAGTCTTTTGGGAGAAGCTAAGTAACACAATAAACCATATATATATATATATATATATAGCAAATATTTTCTCCCATTCAACAGGTTTTCTCTTCTTCACTCTGTTGTTTCCTCTGCTGTGCAGAAGCATATATATATATATATATATATATATATATATTTTTTTTTTTTTTTTTTTCTTTTTTAATAGAGATGGGATTTCACCATCTTGGCCAGGCTGGTCTTGAACTTCTGACCTTGTCATCCACCCGCCTGAGCCTCCCAAAGTGCTGGGATTACAGGTGTGAGCCACCACACCCAGCCTCATATATTTTTTAAATACAGAATGCTTCATGAATGTGTATGTTAGCCTTGTGCAGGGGCCATGCTCTGTCGTTCTAGTTTTAGTACCCATGCTGCTGAAGCGAGCACCACAATAAACTATGACTGTTATGAAATCTACTACTTTCTTTCTTTTTTTTTTTTTTTTTCTTTTTCAAGATGGGGTTTCACCATGTTGGTCAGGCTGGTCTCAAACTCCTGACCTCAAGTGACCCACCCACCTTGGCCTCCCAAAGTCCTGGGAGTACAGGCATGAGCCACTGCGCCCCGGCCTACTTATTTTGTAATATATCCTGTGACTTTAATTGTCAGATCTATAGTAATTTCTTTTAATTTATTTTCTCAAGACGTGATTTAGCAGGGTTCTGTGGCTAATTTGAGGCAATTATATCAGGTTGCCTTGTAACCATGTTTTTAGGCTACAAGTTTCTCTTGTCAGGGCTATAGTATACCATAGAATCACTGGATTTTTTTTTTTTCTGATTTCTTCACCCTGTGTTTGTCTAAGTGTGATCCCTTGATTATCTGCACTTTATGCAGACGATCAGCCCCATCCCAAATTTATAGAAATAGAATATTTACTGATGAAACTTAGGAATCTGAATTTACAGTAAGCAACTTGGGTAATTCTAGGACACATATTTGTGAACCCACCATTAGACTAATATCCACCTGTGGGATCAAGGGGGAGAGCAAACATTTAGCTTTTGTATGCAGCTTGTTCTTTGTGATGAGAACACAGTGTGTCATAAAATCTCAAAGGCAAACAAACTTGAGAAGGTTTTGTACCTCATACCAAAGTGCCTCGTAAATCACCTCGAGTCAACCTGTTCATATTTTGCTGATAATCTCTTTGCACTGACTCCCTTAACAAGAATTAAATAATTATTTCCCAACCTTATTCCTAGATTTAAAGGCACTCCATTTTTCACTAGGAGTTCTCAGGAGTGGGGTATGACCAGAAATATACAGATTTGACCAGTCTTTACATGATATAATAATACTTTTTTTTTTTTTGAGGCACAGTTTCACTCTTATTGCCCAGGCTGGAGTGCAGTGGCACCATCTTGGCTCACAGCAAACTCTGCCTCCCAGGTTCAAGCAATTCTTCTGCCTCAGCTTTCTGAGTAGCTGGGATTACAGGCATGTGCCACCATGCCCAGCTAATTTTATATTTTTGGTAGAGATGAGGTTTCACTATGTTGACCAGGCTGATCTCGAACTCCTGACTTCAGGTGATCTACTCACCTCTGCCTCCCAAAGTGCTGGGATGAGCCACTGTGCCCAACCTCTTTTGCTGTTTTAAATAGAAATAATAATAATAATAATAATAATAATAATAATAATAATAAAAGAATGATTCCTTCAAGTCAAATCATGAAGGGTAAGATGCATATCTGGAATCAAACTTACCTGGGTTTTAATTTTGGTCCTGCCACTTTGTGACTATGTAATATTGAGAAAATGTCTTTGTGCCTCAGTTTCATTGGTAAAATGTGGACAATAATAATACTTACCCAAAAGATCACTGTGATGATTAAAATAGTTAATACAAGTAAAGTGCTTAGAAGAATACTGGATACACATTAAGTGTTAAACAAAATTAGCTTTTATTTCTGGGCATAGTGGCTTATACCTGTAATCCCAGTGACTTGGAAGTCTTGGGCAGGTGGATCTTTTGAGCCCAGAACTTTGAGGCTGCAGTGAGCTATGATTGTGCCACTGCACTCCGGCCTGGGCAACAAAGTAAGACCCTGTCTTCTTTAAAAAAAAAAAAAAAAAAAAAAACCACACACTTTTATTATGTATATATGTAGGTTTTGTTTGTTTGTGTTTTGGTAGGTTTTTTTTCTTTTTTGAAACAGGATCTTGCTCTTTTGCCTAGGGTAGACTCCAACTCCTGGGCAAAAGTAATTCTCATGCCTCAGACTATTGAGTAGCTGGGACTACAGGTGCACACCACTGCTCCTAGCTTTATTTTATTTTTTTACATGAAACTTACTAAGATATTTAAAGTTTTATCAAGAAAAGAAGATTGAGGATGTGTAATTCTGTCCCCTTTAAAAATTTTGGTTTTATATAATTAAAATAATGTATAGAAAAAGTCTGGGAAGATACATATGAAGACTATTAAAAGTCAGTATCAGCTGGGTGCAGTGGTCCATGCATGTAATCCCAGCACTTTGGGAGGCTGAGGCAGGCGGATCACAAGGTCAGGAGTTTGAGACCAGCTTGGCCAACATGGTGAAACCCTGTTTCTACTAAAAATACAAGAAAATTAGCCAGGCATGGTGGTGCACATGTGTGGTCCCAGATACTTGGAGGCTGAGGTAGGAGGATCACTTGAACCTAGGTAGGAGGCTAGGTTGCAATGAGCTGAGATTGTGCCACCGTACTCCAGCCTGGGTGACAGAGTAAGACCCTGTTTCAAAAAAAAAAAAGGTTACATATTAATTTTTTTTCAATATAAATTTTGGAATAATTGAACACATGAAAAAAATATCTGTCTCCACAGATACATATACATAGTTTTGTGGAGTTTTTTTTTTTTTTTTTTTTTTTTTTAACACAAAGGATCATATAAAATATATTGTTCTAGGCTGGGCACGGTGGCTCACACCTATAGTCTCAGCACTTTGGGAGGCCGAGGCAGGCGAATCACCTGAGGTCAGGAGTTCGAGACCAGCCTGGCTAATATGGCAAAACCTCGTCTCTACTAAAAATACAAAAATTAACACAGCATGGTGGCACACACCTGTAATCTCTGCTACTTGGGTGGTTAAGTCATGAGAATTGCTTGAACCTGGGAGGTGGAGGTCACAGTGAACCGAGATCATGCCATTGCACTCCAGCCTGGGCCATAGTATGAGACTTTATCTCAAAAAAAAAAAAAAAAAAAAAAAAAAAGAATTGTTCTGCTAGATGGTTTTTAAACTATGTATCATAGAAATCTTCCCAAGTCAATATCTATAGCCCAATCTCCTTTGTTTTAGTGGCAGCTTAGTATTTCACTATCTGTTCCTCAGTTAACAGGTGTTTGTAGATTTTTTTTTTTTTTTTTTTTTTTTTTGAGACAGAGTCCCCCTGTGTCGCCTAGGCTGGACTGCAGTTAGTGCAATCTCAGCTCACTGCAACCTCCACCTCCCAGGTTGAAGCAATTCTCTTGCCTCAGCCTCCTGAGTAGCTGGAATTACAGGTGCATGCCGCCATGCCCAGCTATTTTTTTTTATTTTAGTAGAGATGGGGTTTCACTGTGTTGCCCAGGCTGGGCTCAAACTCCTGAGCTTAGGCAATCCACCACCTCAGCCTCCCAAAGTGCCAGGATTACAGGTGTGAGCCACTTCGCCCAGATATTTTTTTCAATTTTTCTGCTATTCCAGTAACACATATATCTTTTGGCATTTATATTAATATTTCAGTAAGATGTATTTCTAGAAGTGAAAAACTGGGTCAAGAAATGTTATGCATTAAAAAATTTGATAATACCAGGGTAAGGCGTGGTGGCTCACACCTCTAATCCCAGCACTTTGGGAGGCCCAGGCAAGTGAATCACTTAAGGTCAGGAGTTCAAGAACAGCCTGACCAACATGATGAAACCATGTCTCCACTAAAAATACAAAAATTAGCCAGGCATGATAGCAGGTGCCCATAATCCCATCTACTTGGGTGGCTGAGGCAGGAGAATTGCTTGAACCAGGGAGGTGGAAGTTGCAGTGAGCTGAAGTGGTGCCACTGCACTCCAGCCTGGGTGACAGAGGGAGACTCCATCTCAAAAAGAAAAAAATCATTAATACCAAATTGCCCTCAAGAGGATTTTTTCAAATTTTCAATAAGTGTTTATTAACTTACGTAATTAGAGAAAAACAATTTCAAAATGAAGTAATAAATGGTACGTTTTTTTTTTTAAATGGAGTCTCACTCTGTCCCTCAGGCTAGAGTGCAGTGTCGTGATTTCGGCTCACTGCAAAGTCCTCCACCCAGGTTCAAATGATTCTCCTACCTCAGCCTCCCAAGTAGCTGGGATTACAGGTGACGACGCCTAGCTAATTTTTTTTTTTTTTTTTTTTTTTTAGTAGAGATGGGGTTTCACCATGTTGGCCAGCCAGGCTTGTCTCCAACTCCTGACCTCAGGTGATCTGCCCACCTTGGCCTCCCAAAGTGCTGGAATTACAGGCGTGAGCCACTGTGCCTGGCCAATAAATGCTGTGATTGAGTGGGGAAAAATATGACTTAAATGCTGTCTTTCATGGGCACTATTGTTAAGGAATAATTTCTGCTTTACTACTTCAGTTTTTCACATTAATTTAAATTTTTTCTTTGTTCTTTTAAAGGAAGCTTTCACTGTCTACAAACTGCATTGAAAAAATTGCCAACCTGAATGGCTTAAGTAAGTGATTCACAGTAACAGATGGTTCATGGGTTTCCTAGTTATTGTAATAAACATTCCAGAGACAAAATGTAATTCCAGAAGCTGGCACCTGTTTTAGCCATACTTGTTGTCAGACAATAGAATACATAAACTATGTCTTTTTTTTTTTTTGAGACCGAGTTTCGCTCTTGTTACCCAGGCTGGAGTGCAATAGCGTGATCTCGGCTCACTGCAACCTCCGCCTCCTGGGTTCAGGCAATTCTCCTGCCTCAGCCTCCCGAGTAGCTGAGACTACAGGCATGCGCCACCATACCCAGCTAATTTTTGTATTTTTAGTAGAGACGGGGTTTCACCTTGTTGACCAGGATGGTCTTGATTTCTTGACCTCATGATCCACCCGCCTCGGCCTCCCAAAGTGCTGGGATTATAGGCGTGAGCCACTGCGCCTGGCCAACTATGTCTTAAGTTTGATTATCCAAAGAAAATTAGAGATAGCATGAGCTCTGAATATTTTAAAGACATTTAAAAGCTTTCATAGAGTTAGAATTGAGAAATCTTAAATAGAATATCAGATTTTTAATTATATATTTCTTTGTTCAGATTTGTTTTGTCTGTATTTCAAACTTGTTAAATGTTAATTCCTTGTCATCCCTCTTTTTTTTTCCTGTGCTCCTTATTCTTGTTAATGATATTGCACCCTCCCAGTTGCCAAGGCCTCTGACTCTATTAGTTTCCTATGGCTGCTGTAACTTGATGGCTTAAAACGATAGATATTTATTCTCTTATGGTTCTGGAGACCAGAAGTCTGAAATCATTTTCATCTGGCGAAAATCAAGCCATACTCCTTCTAGAGGCTTGAGGAGAATCTTTTTCTAGCCTTTTTCAGCTTCTGGTGGCTGCTACATTCCTTGGCTTGTGACTCATCGCTCCAATCTCTGCCTGTAGTCACATTGGCTTCTCCTTCTGTGTCAAATCTCTGTCTGCCTCCCCCTTATGAGGATACATGTGATTGCATTAGGGCACACCCTGATCTTGAGGATAATTTCCCCATCTCTCAAGATCCTTAATCACATCTGCAAAGTACTTTTTTATGCCATATAAGGTAACATTTACAGGTGCCAGGGATTAGAATATAGGTATCTTTTGAGGAGCCATTGTTTAACCTACTACTATGGTGTTTCTTCAAGCCCTACATATAAGTTCATCACTAAATCCTGTTAACTCTACTCTTTGAAGGAGCTCTCAAAGAAAGTGTTGCTTTTCCATTTCCAGGAGTTACAACTTTAATTTAGACCGTCATCATCTTCCCCTTGGGTCATTGTTCTTCAAACATTTGACCACTTTCCATAGTAAGAAATACATCTGAATTTATTATACATCCATATGAATAAACATATCAAATATGTACTTACACATACAAACTTAAATAAAGTTTGTAAGACAGTATTTACCCTTATATAGCAAGGTTCCAGTATTTTTTTTTTTTCATTATGTTACCCAGGCTGGTATTCAGTGGTACAATCTCAGCTCACTGCAACTTCTGCCTCCTAGGTTCAAGTAATTCTGCAGCCTCAGCCTCCCGAGTAGCTGGGATTACAGGTGGCCACTGCCACACCTGGCTAATTTTTGTGTTTTTAGTGGAGACTGGGTTTCACCATGTTGACCAGGCTGGTCTTGAACTTCTGACCTCAAGTGATCCACCCACCTCAGCCCCTCAAAGTGCTGGGATTACAGGTGTGAGCCACTATGCCTGGCCAGTTCCAGTATGTATTTTTAAATTTTTATTTCTGCTTTTTTTTTAATGCTGATCACAACACACGAAATTGATTTCACAACCTATTAATTTAGGCTTATGACCCATAGTTTGAAAAACACTGTCTTACAACTTTTGTGATAGTAAAACAGGTCAGGGTCACTGACCTCATTATCTAAGGTGTTACCCGAGGTTCATTGTCTCATGACTGAGAAACTTAAGGAATGTGGATGTAAAGGGTAAGGTTGCAGTGAAAGTTTAATGAGTGAAAAAAGAAAGCTCTCTGTAGCAGAGACAGAAGCCTGAGTTGCTTTTTTTTACAGTTGAATTCAAAAGCCTTTATAAGAAACTCCTCTCACTGCTGTAGCTGTTTGAGTAACTCCTCTTATCTGAAAAGCTGTCTGCACAACTCCACTTTATCTATGTAGTTGTTGGTATGTTTCTAGGCAAGCATAAAGCACTGCTTCTCTTGTTTGTATAATTGTGGGTTTATTTTAGGTAAGTCCCCCTCCTCCCTGTACAGGTTCCCAGGGAGCCTACTATGTACATGTCTGAAAAGGGAAAGAAACTTTTTCCTGGGAGCCTGCCAAGTACACAAAGAACAATCTGTGCTAGACCCTACATACTTATCCACGCAGGTGCAGCCTGAGTTTTCCCCAGGGTGCTCTATTTTTGCCTGTAGCTGTGATTTTTCAGATGGGCTGCTTTTCCAAGGACCAGCCCTAACTGTTTACCTAACAGATCCCTCAATAGCCTCCTAACTGATCTCCTTTTCTTCTTTCTGCCCTTCAGGTGACCTTCATCACTGATAACAGAGTTTTCTTTCTAAAAATATTATTTGAATATCATTATATCAGAGACCTTTTAATGGTACCTCTTTGCCTAGAAAAGACCAAATGCCTTAATGTTGCATTCAAGGTCATCTAAAAACTTGTACTATCCAATTCACACCCAAATATACTATTTGAAAAGTGACTTTGTAGCATTTATTAATGCAATACTTTTCACTGAGAACAGCTCCTTCCTGTAACAGGAAAATCCTATAAGAAATTAAGATTTAAGAATGCAGCCAGGCACCGTGGCTCACACCTATAATCCCAGCACTTTGGGAGGCTGAGTCAGGTGGATCACTTAAACTCAGGAGTTCAGGACCAGCCTGGGCAACATAGTGAGACCCCTGTCTCTACTAAAAATTTGAAAAATTATCTGGGCATGGTGATGTGTGCCTGTAGTCCCAGCTACTTGGGAAGAGGATTGCTTGAGCCCAGGAAAGTGAGTCTGCAGTGAGCTATAATGGTGCCACTGCACTGCAGCCTGTGCAACAGAGCAAGACCTTGTCTCAAGAAAAAAAGGTTATGAATGCTCCATTTGAATGTCACTCCCTCGTTAAAGACTTCCCTCAACTTCATCATCAAAATTAATTACTCTTTTGGGAGTATTCATAACAGTCTACCTTGGATTATAATAATAATTACCTATGTCATATAATTATTGTGAAGATTGAGTTAGTATGTATAGAGTACATAGAATTGTGCCTGGTGCATATAAAATGCTCAATAAATAATAACCATTGTTATAGTTAGTTGGGAAGATGTTCTGCTCTTAAGATAGTGAATTATTTGAGAAAAAGTATCATCTTATTAATCTTTTAATCTTCTAAACCAGTACCCCTCACCCCTTGTATCTTACTCCAGAAATAGCCTGTAGATAATAGAAATAGAAATAACCTTTAAAAAATACAGATAGGTATTTTATTTTTTAACCAAATCACAGTCTATTTAAAAGATTGAAAGCAAATGATTTTTTTTAAATACCAAATTTATTTTATTTCGCTTCTAATTCTTCATGGGGTGAGGTGGACAATACATAAATATATGTTCTTATTTTCTAGTGCGAGTTCTCATAAGAGATTTGAAATATGTATGTTCCCAAACTTAAAATATTCTCTATTGCTATTTTATCCTGTAATATTTTTATTAGCCAGCAATTTAAGACCATGTGTTCCAGATAGGTAATCATTTTTCAATTTAATAGTGACATGTTATGAAATTATACCTGTAGTGTTTACCTTAGATGATAGGTCAATGTTATTTTCGACTTGATTACCCATTTTTGTTAATACAACCTTTCTTACTCATTGTATAAGGATATCTATTATGTAAAACTTATTAAAGCTTTATTATACTAGAGGTACAATTATGTAATATGATTCTAGTAAACAAAAAAATGTTTTCTTTTCACTACAGAAAACTTGAGGATATTATCATTAGGAAGAAACAACATAAAGAACTTAAATGGACTGGTAGGTTGTTATTTATCATTATTTATTTATTTAATTTGCACACATCCATGAATAATTTCTTGGATAAATTCCTTGAAATGGAATTACTAGGTCAAAAGGTGTGAGTTTCTTTTTTTATTTTATTTTATTTTATTTTTTTTTATTATTTTTTTTAGAATAAAAAGAATGAGAGAAAGGAAGAGGAAGAGATTTTAGAAAAAGAGAGAAAAGGAGAAAGAAAGAAAAATAAAGAGAAAGAGTTAAAAAAAAAAAAAAGCAATTACCCAGATCTCCCCACCAAAAACAAAAACCTTTTAGATTTTTAAAAATATAAATTAAAGACCAATGGAACAGAACAGAGGCCTTGGAAGCAATGCCACACATCTACAACCATCTGATCTTTGACAAACCAGACAAAAACAAGCAATGGGGA